>JBBYHO010000021.1:8488658-8501930 GCA_038382025.1 Adansonia gregorii
TAAAGACTAGCATTCGATCTATTTACTATAAATAATAATCTTATCAGCCCGACAAAAGTATGCAATTTTACCCAAATCAAAAGCTTTTTCTTCGGCCGCCAGAGCCCAGAACTCGCCTCCTTTTCATTACATTTTTTTTATTCCTTTTTCATTCACTGCCTCTTTGAAGTGCCGACGTTCTTCGCAGTAAACACCTTCACCCTTGGTTTAGGTTCAGGTACGACATTCCTTTCTTATTGAACACTAGTTTCTACTAGCGAAAATTAATTACTAGGTAGGTATCTCATTCTCTTCTCCTCATTAATAGATAGTTTTTTCCTTGTTTATTATATGTTGAGGGCTTAGTTTAGTTCATACGCTTCTGGGTATCTCAAGATATGTTGACTTTCGCATTAGTTGCTTTGTTTTGCGTTGGAATTATAAAAAAAATTGGCTTTTCTTATGAAACCTCCCTCTTGGACAAAGCATTTGAGCTTCGTGAACCAAAAACTAAACACCCATTTTTTCCTCCAAAAAAATACCTTAAAAACTCATATTAGTTGCTTACTTGCTGTTGTCAGTTGTCAATGATGTGTATAAGTTTTTTTGAGTTTTCTCGTTGGAATTGTTAATAAATTTGATAACTTGGTTAAGGAGGTGATGCTTCTGCAGCAGGACAGGACGGTTTTATGATGGGTTTGTTGAGGCAAATTGGTGATGGTGTTCGATTTTAGCTATAAGGAAGCAATGGTTGCGCATTGAGTTAGCGAGTCTTTATTTAATTTAATTGCAGTGTTTATCAGAAGAAAGTACCACTGGTTTTGACTATGTTGTTGTATTTAGATTTCTTTTGGCCAATTTCTATGCAGATTATTGAGTTATCTAATTTTCAACTTACAATTATTCATGCAATTGGGGTACAATTTCCCGTCAATATGTTGTTGGAGCAGTTTCATTTCTGTTTTGATGCTTAGAATAATTGTTTTTTTTTTTTTGACAATTTATAACTGCAAGTGTTATAAATATTCAAATTTTCTGCTGAAGTATGTTAAGCATGGGAGTTTCCAAGTGTGAGAATGGAACTGATGGATGAGTGTATTACTTCTAATGAATCATCTGTGGGATACATAAAAGCCGTTTTCATGTACAAAAATACCTATGTTAATAGTTTGATTCTTACCACATTTTCCTTTCTTCGTTTTTTTTTTACCATTAATCCAGGTTAGCTGAAAGAGATGTTATACATTATAGGCCTCGGATTGGGGGATGAGAGAGACATTACTCTAAGAGGTTTGGATGCGGTAAAGAAATGTGAGAAGGTGTATATTGAGGCCTATACGTCTCTACTATCCTTTGGTCTTTCTACAGATGGCCTTTCCACTCTGGTACTGCAAAATGTTCTTTACATTCCTTATAACTTTGCTATCTTTTAGTTCTTGGAATTTTCATTTGTGCTTAGAATTTTTAAAAATGTCAGGAGGAATTGTATGGGAAGCCGCTTATACTTGCAGATAGAGAAATGGTTGAAGAAAAAGTAGACAATATTCTGGCAGAAGCTACTGGGTCTGATGTGGCTTTCCTTGTTGTTGGTGATCCTTTTGGGTATTACCAGACTTCCATTCATTGTTTTTATTTGATAAAATATTTGTATGTGCTCTCAAATTTTATTTTTCCTTTTGCTGATTTCTTGTTTTATTTATTTATACATTGGATTGTTTTTTATTTATTTGTAATGCTTTTTTTTGTCAAATACTCATGTTTTCAATACTTTTGAGAACATGGCGTTATTTTGTTAGGTTGTCTTTCTAGTTGGCTTGCAATTTTGGTTTAAAATTTATCTTGCATGCAACCAGCATGTAAACAGAAGTAGGAGTACTTGAGTACTTCCATTTGAGTTTTCATTCTAAATGGGACCTTCATGTACATAAGTTCCAATTGTAATTGAGTATGGTAGGCTATTCAATTCTAATGGCCAACCTTTCTTCCCATTTCTTCTTGCCGTCTCTGGTTATTTTCTTTGGGATGAAGCTGTAAGATTTGATAATCACTGTTGAATAACTCATTTAAGGTTTGGGATCTGGATGAACTATTTTAATTTTAAGAAAATGATTGAGGTTGGTCAAACCAGGAGTTTGGGAACATAATCATAGATCTTTCTTTACTTGAAGATTTTGTTTATCGAGCTGCAACTACGTAGTTAGTCTTTGTTCACCTTAAAGTCTTTTGATGCTTTTGTCTTTCTAATTACTCTTTTTGATTGGGAAAATTGCAGAGCAACAACACACACCGATCTTGTTGTTCGAGCAAAGACATTGGGGGTTGCTGTCAAGGTAGTGCACAATGCATCTGTGATGAATGCAATTGGAATTTGTGGATTGCAACTCTATCGCTATGGGGAGACAGTTTCAATACCTTTTTTTACTGAAACATGGAGGCCTGATAGCTTTTATGAAAAAATTCAAAGAAACCGCAATCTTGGATTGCATACACTTTGCCTGTTAGGTGAGGTTGTTTTGTGCAGAAGTCATCCTTTTAAAGATTTTTTTAATTGCAGTTTCTTATTTGTTGTCAGTATATGTTACTTGACCATGCACTAGTAATGGGAGCTGAGTGTGCTTCTGTTTTAACCTTTGACAATCATGTAGTGAGGAAGAATGATCATATATTTTGTATATTAGAGTATTTAGGAGTGGTTACTGCTAAAATTGCAGCTAACTCTAGTCAGCAGATGATAAGCTCAAAATTTTCGAAAGAGCAGCATGAGGATGCACATTGTATTTCGTTTCGCTATGGATCAGTATTTCTCCAGTTTTCCACGAGAGACTCAAATAATTGGCCTTTTAAGATAAACACTGTTTGTGGTGTAAATTTATGGGTTTTGGTATATGTTCTGCCTGATTCAACGGTCTTGAATCGATTCTATTCCTTTTCTCTTGCAGACATTCGTGTAAAGGAACCAACATTGGAATCTTTATGCAGGTCTGGATCACAAGTTGTACTTTGTACTATTTTATGCTCCATACAGTTTGACAGTTCTGCCCTTGGTTTAACTGATTATCTTTTCCCTTGAGTATTTTCAGGGGAAGAAAGCAGTATGAGCCACCTCGGTACATGACAATAAACACTGCCATCGAGCAGCTTTTGGAGGTCGAGCAAAAGCATGGTGAATCTGGTGAGAGTCAATGGATGTTACTGGCTTAAAGCTTTCATATTTTTCTGCATTGTGTATGCTTTTCCACTTTTTTAGTCTACCCTGGATGCTAGATTTAATGAATGCATAATTAAAATGAAACACGTGAAGTGATTTTTCTCCCAATTGGTGCTCTCTTGGAATAATTAAAAGGAAGATAGAAAGGTATCCTTTACTGACAGCCATGTCCTTGGGCTACACAATGTCAGTTAGCCATTGGTCATCCCGTAGATCCCACCCTCCTCTCTAAGATTTGAAGTTAAGACCGGTCAAGTTGAAAATATGAAGTTCTATGCATTGGGCGTTCTCTTTGGGACCTTGTCAAGAAGGATTGCCTTGTATTTGCTTTTGTTTTGTTTGTGGATTGCAGAATGTCAACAAACTGCTCAGCTTGGGTCATGCTTCAGATATCAACTGGAAAAAACCTAGACTGTTGGGACAGCTAGAGGGAATATTATGTGATGTCATTGTCCAAAATCTCAGCATGTTCTAGGTGGATCGGAAATCTATGACTTGCGAACATTTCCACTCCTGCTCCTTTTCTGCAGTTGCTATTAATCTTCTATAAAACTAATGAGTTTCTAGTGAAATGTCACCATGCCTATCCTTGTTAATTACTTCCTGATATCAAAACATGATTTGCGTACAGGATTGTTTATTATTTTTTATAACTAGGCGAATATGATCATTTATTATACCATTGTTGTGGAAAGTACTCAAGGAAAGTGGAAATTATGGAGGTTATGGATTTTTTTTTTTTTTTGGGGTTTTCATCACATGATATAGATAACTTTTTTGCTGGATAATCGCTTTCACATAGTCATTTTGAATGACTGATGTAATATATCATGAGATTTTATGTTCTGCAGCTAGCATTTCTTAGATATTGTGCAGTATGTCTGAATAGATGCCCACCCTTTTTTTCCCTTACTGCCATTATGGGAAATGCAACTGAGGGGTATGAAGGATCGATTATACTAACCATTTTCTATTTATACATTGCTTTGTAGCATATGATGAAGACACTGATTGTGTCGGGTTTGCTCGGCTGGGAAGTGAGGACCAGTTGATAGTTGCAGGCACAATGAGACAACTCCGGACGGTTGATTTTGGCAAACCTTTGCATTGCCTTGTCATAGTAGGCAAGACTCATCCAGTGGAACAAGAAATGTTGGAGTTCTACAAGATTAGATAGTGAGAATTGAGAACGGAAAGGTAACTGGATTGCTTGAATGTATTCTCTAGGAGGAAGTTATCTTCCTCCAGGTGTAGGTGTGCACGTTATTGTCTCCTTCCTATGTTTCTCAGACTCGACTGTGAGTGTTGGATATGGATATATAGGTTTGGTCAATTTTTTAAAGATTTTTCATGTATTTGAACATGAGTACCTCAAGAAAAAAAAAAATGTCGAAGCAACATAGTTTCTTTTGAATTTTATACAGAGCATACATTTACTTGCTTATGAAAAAAAAAAAATCAATTTTGCAGCTCAGTGCTTGGGCATGTTGGGAGATTGAGACCAATACGCCTTGGGTCTTCTTCTACATTTCTGCTGTCTCGAAGGGAAAGTCAAACTCATTGAAACTGTATAATATCTGTTTGGGCTAAGTTGTAATATTTTTTAAGTATACTTCTTTTTGTTAGTTCTCTTTTCCTGAAGAACTTTGAAGATATAAAAACAGATTTTGCCCGAGAGAGAAGAAAAAAAAATCACACGTACTTTGCTTATTATTGCTTTTGCCATTTGCATCGAGTCTCTGATACTTCTAACAACTGATCCAATCATCCAATATTTCATCGTCTTGAAAAAAAGTGCGTTGAAATTAAATCTTCAAAATTTTACTCTTTTTTCCCAGTATTGTTATTAAGTGCATTTGGCAAATGTACCTCCTTTGGACCATATTACAAAATTCAGTGGACAAAAAACTGTCATCATTATTATTCAGTAACGAAAATAGTAAATAATACTGCAGTGAAGCTCAGAACACTTAATTTCTCCATATTTATTTCTGAAACAGTAAAGTTAACTTGCTTGGTCACTACAAAATGAATAGAAAGCTGTGAAATAACTAGCAGCCAGACAGAAGCCAAAAAAAAGAAAAAAGAGAAAAATGGCTACAATTATTTCACCAAAGCAATTTTCTCCTGTTGAAGATGCAGAAAACATCAAGAAGGCTTGTCAAGGTTTGAAATCTATTAATATATATATTTTCAAAAGACACAATTACGTCTGCTTGAGTTTTGATCTCTATTTTTTTAAAATCTGGGGATCAACTTTTCAGGATGGAAAACCGATGAGAATGCCATAGTTTCGATACTAGGACATCGAAATCTATTTCAAAGGAAGCTTGTTAGACTTGCTTTTGAAGAGATTTATCATGAAGATCTCCTCCAGCAGCTTAAATGCGAGCTGTCTGGAGACTTTGAGGTTTAAGATCATTAAAGAAAACATTCTTTTCCATATCTATTTTCTCTTTGAAAATGCGAAGAAAACAACCCTTTTTTGTTTTTGTAATATAGAGAGCTGTAAGTCAATGAATTCTGGACCCTGCTGACCGAGATGCCGTCTTAGCCAATGAAGCCTTGCAGAAAACTGTTCCTGATTATACAGTAATTGTTGAAATAACATCTATCAGGTCCCCTGAAGATCTCTTGGCAGTGAAACGTGGTTACAAATTTCGGGACAAGCGTTCCCTTGAAGAAAACCTGGCTTCTTCCACCACTGGTGACATTCGAAAAGTATGTTTTTCAATACGTTGTTTCCTTTATCTTTGAGCAGAAATTGGAGCTTCTTTTGTTTGAGTGCTGGTCAGGGTTTTAAATTACGGTCAGAACCTGTTTTCAACTTCATTACGTTCATGGTTTATGATAGTGGTGGACATATAATGAATGCCATTACAGCGATAATATCGACAATATAGAAAACTGAAACTTCTAGTAATTTGAGGATGGAGGCCACCAAGCTTAAGCCTCTTTGAATATTGATTATGGCGATTATGTTTAATTTGAATTTTTTTGGTTGTCGTTGCAGCTTCTGGTTGCAGTAACAAGTGCTTATAGGTATGGTGGTGATGAGTTTGACGAGGCTCTGGCACATTCTGAAGCTGTTATTCTTCATGAAGAAATCCATGGAAAGGCTTTTAACCATGAGGAAATGATCAGAATCTTGAGTACTAGGAGCAAAGCACAGCTCAATGCAACATTCAACCTCTACCAATACATCCAGGGTCGGTCCATCACAAAGGTTAAAAAAAGAAAAAAAAAAAAATTTAATCTGCCACAGATCATATCATTCCACATGCATGAACTACTGTTCTTAACCCAAAACTTTCGGTGTTCTGTATCTACGCATTGAACTTGTTGCTTTTGTCATGTTTTTGAAGGGTTTGTCGGGTGGTCCAAGTGATGATTATTTCTCTGCATTGCGTACTGTGATTCGTTGCATTAGAGACCCTGCAAAATATTTTGCAAAGGTAACATAAACTATTATTTTGCGGTTTTTGTTTTTCCCACTGCCAATATTCATCACAATTGTGTGTGAACGGTTAGCTATTTATTACATTCATAATTATGATAAATACAGCAACGCAATCAAAAACGTGTCTGCAATCGAAATTTAAATCCTCGATTCAAAGGCATCAGCACATGCAGTTGTTTAAGCTTCAAAAATCTAACAAAGAAATCATGGAGAAAAATGTTCATTAATGTTGATGAAGATGCATTGAGACGTGTGATCATCACCCGAGCTGAGAAAGACTTAAAGGAGATTAAGGCGATGTATCTGAAGAGAAACAATGCATCTCTTGATGATGCAGTTGCTAGAGACGGTTCGGGTGACCATAAAAGCTTCCTTCTTGTCTTACTGGGGGCTAAGGAAGGCTAGAAGTTTTTCTGGTTTAAGTTGATTTTTACGGATTAGAAGTAAATTTGATTATGCTTGAATTATAAATATGGTAGCCTTATGTAGACTGATTTCTTGCATTGGTTTTATATAGAAATTAAGGAAAAGTCCAAATAAATGTTTGCTGCAATTTTCTACAGTACTCAGCAGCATTACCTTATGTTGTTTTCTTAATATAATTACGCAAGTAAAAATGTCTGTCACGTTTTTCTTTTTCAATTCCTATGTGACTTGAAGGTCCAAAGATCATAGAATATAATATAATATGATACAAATATATGTGTTATAATTTTTATAATACAAATTAATAATATATCAAAATTTATATAAAATATAATATATTTTAAATATGATTATGATACAGACGAAATAAACGGATTGCGAGACACCGTCTGCTTTGTAGCTAAACATTGCAATTTTGTTTTTATTGACTACTTTTGCCCGTAAAAGTTCACGTGCAGCCATGGAAATAACCAGAGAGACCTCTTAGTGGTACAGCGTGAAGAAATGAAGTCAAACGCCTACATCCAAAATTTCAAGATATGATTCGTAATTAAAAATTATTTTATGTATTTAAATATAATGTTGAAAAACAATGGAAATGTTTAAAAATATTAAGCACATTTTATTGATAAAATATATTAAGATATCTATATCATATCTATATTATTATTTTTATTATATGTAAAGTTCTTCGTTAAGTTCGGTGTCACTTTGACTCATTGACACCAACTCGGTTGAGAATGAAAAAAATCAAATTAACTTTATAATACTAAAATAAAATTAAGAGTATTTAAGTCTCTTAATTTAAAAAAGGGCTGCATACTAAAATTGAACTATTAACATTCTCGATGTAACAACGAAGATGGAACTGCAAGGGATGGTAAACTAGCACTCAAATTGTGGACCTACGAGACAATAAGGGTTTAGAGAGCATTGAAGTTTATATTCTAGAGTACATTCCGATACTTAAATCAGTAAAGTAGAAATGAATAATAGTAGAATGAAATTAAGTGAGTAATGTTACCTCAAGTTGCTTTTTCGTCTTATATAGGTCTTATTAGTTGCCTTACTTGGGTTTCTCGTGAAGATAGAGGATGAATTTATTTGAAATTTGCAGGTTTTGATAAAAGATCAAAATTGCCTGAGACATTGTTGTTAGCTTATCATTATTTTTGGATAGAGCTCATCTATTTAATAAGTGGTTTATCTTATTATAAAGGCTATAAGAAAATATAACATAAAAAAAATTTTATTTTTAATTTTAACATATATATTTTTTAAAATATAATATTTTTTATTAATAAATTACTTTCCACTTGCAAAGTGAGTGTGAACTTCGGTTATTAATAATGTATAAAACTAAGGCCACCTGGGCTTAACTCTGAAAAGGTTAGTTCCGGTCCAAGCTTTTCTTGGCCCAGATCATGAAACAAAACTCCCAAATTCCGGTCCAAAAGTTCATATGAAAAAGTAGTTGAAGAGTCAGCTGGCCCTTCCAAATTCAGTTTCAGAACCTCAATCAGCGAAGCAAGCACACGAATTTTGAATCAGAGAGGATATTGGTTTACAGTTTTAAAAGTAAATAAGGGGGGAGAGGACGCAGGTTCAGATCGCTTGATGGCGAGTGCTGACGTGGAAGCCGTGGATTTCGAGCCGGAGGACGACGACCTCATGGACGAGGACGCCGCCGGCGATGTTTCCCCTCAAGTCCCCATGCCTAAGCTCAAGTCCGCCATCACTGGCGGTGCTTCCACCTCCCTTCCTGGCTCAAAGAAGACCAAGGGCCGTGGCTTCCGCGAGGACGACGCCACCCGCCACTCCCGTCTGGCCTCCCGCGACTTCGAGTCTCTTGGCACTGATGGCGGCCCTGGTTCCCAGAGATGTTAGTTCCTCCACTAGACCCTAATTTTTTCTTCCTCTCCTCATTTATTTATGTTCTTTATTTGCTGACAGTTGCTAGTAAAACTTATTCATAAGTAAATAGTTCAAAAGACTAATCATAGCGATAATAATTTTTTCATCATAAGATATCTTGCACTTCGATTCATGCTATAGCAGGTTATTCCAGGATTATATTTCAAAATGAGTTGTTTTGCGGGTTTTCATAACTTCTTAACGTTTTGAATGTCCAATTCCTAAAAGCAGCTTCCTTAACTTCGTCATTGTGGATATTTTCTATCTATAATATACTTCGTAGGAACCCTTCATTAAGAAGAACTGCTTCATTACCCTTCTCCTTAGAGATTGCAAGTGTAGATGTATAATACGTTCAGGTCATTTATGAGACGAGAACAAGTGGAATGGTAGATGCTTCATGAATTTTGTGGGCTGCATTGTATATGCATCCCACAAACTGTAAGATGTGATTACCATTTAGGTTTTCTAGTCTGCTTCTTTCTGCACTTGTCTGTCAGTTGGGTATGGTTAATATTTCTAAAGTAGGATGGAAGAGAGGCATCTCGACGCTTAGTGTTTACCGTTTAGGCATAGTCCTTTTGTAATAAGTTATGACTTCTGAGGCAGAACGTAAAGTAATTTATTGAGGAACTATGTATGCTTATCTAAAGTAGGGCTTAAAATAGGTTTCAAGTTGAGGAAAGAAAGGGATATGCTAGAGAAATGAGAAGTTTGCTAAATAGTGTTCCAAAGTACGAAAGGAATTGTGTAAGGAATTAGAGGAAATTCTTGAGAGTTGTTGCCTTTTCCTGCTCTTATAGAAACTAGTTTTTTAAACCTTTGTGATGCACAGGACACAAAATTCAATAAAAAATATATAACATCTTATAAAAATTTCCTCTTTATTGCATAGGGGATTTTGTTGATATTAAGTGTATATATTTTCTTGGCTGATCGTTGAGGTTCCCTTTTATTGAACGAACAAGACAAGGATTGATCCTGTTTTCCTGTCTTCAGAATTTGGTTGGAGCATCATGCGGGGGATATAGGCAATTCCTTTCTATCAAGGACAATAAGTCCAGCCAAAAAAGAGGGAAAAATATTCCTATTTTCATTGTTGATCAGGTTTAAAGCCATATGCCTTTCTTCAAGGACTGCTATTACCTGTTCGGCCATGTTTCAACCACCCAATGGAGCTCATTAAACAGTTTACTCTGTAATAGAACCTAACCTTCAGTCTATCCGACTATTTGAAGGTTTGTGGCCTCTGTGTTAACACCCCTTGTTTTCAAACACGATATAAATATAAGTCAACTTGTAGAGTACTGTAGATAAAAGCAATTGTGTCCAAGAATGAGATAAGATTTTCCTTTATGTTTGTGAACTCTTTTTTTCAAAGTAATATTTTATTTTACTTCTCATTAATAAATATGCAGCTATTGAAGCATGGATTGTTTTGGTCAGTGGTGTACATGAGGAAGCACAAGAGGATGATTTGCACAATGCATTTGGTGAATTTGGCAAGATCCAGAATTTGCATTTAATTCTTGACCATCGCACTGGATTTGTCAAGGTAGGCAACTTAGTAAATTGTTGTAGCTCATTTTATTGCCATTGCTTTGTGCAATGGTGTAGTGTTATGTTTTCTTTTTGGTGCTGGAGCTCTTTCACACTGCATATGTATGTATGTATGTATGTATGTATGTAAGCATGTATATATGGGGTGTGTGCGCGTGAGTGCGTGCGCGCACATGAACTCACGCGCGCACATGCATGTTTAGCTTTTTTCTTTTGTGTGTTTTCTATATGTATTAGACAATGTGGATTCAGTTAAATATTAAGATATCAAGCAGTTTACTGTTTCTAACCATTTATGTTGTTATTGAATGCTACTTTGACACATTTCAATATCTATTTTGTTTAATGGCATTGATTGAAGATGAGAAAACAGAGGACAAATCTTTGACAAACTTTTGCCTTCTTTTACAGTATTTTCTTAGTACTACTGTATATTTTTGTTCAAGTGGAATAAATGCGAGTGTTTCCACTTAGGGATATGCACTGTTTGAGTATGAAAAGTCTGAAGAAGCAAAGAATGCCATATCTACAATGGATGGAGCAGAACTTCTTACACAGACCATCAATGTTGATTTGGCCTTTAGCAATGGACCCAGTACTGGAGCCTTCAAAAGGAAAAATATGAGGTAATGTGCTTTTTAATTCTGATTGAGATCTGTTAAAAATACCAATTATAAGTGGTGAACAGATGATGTATTCATGCAACCTGACTGAACTTAAATTTAAAACATTTTATTTCTTGAGCTGAAGCAATGCTAATTTGAATGACTTGGGCCTAAGCTGAAACTTGAAACAATCTGAGCAAAACCCGGCTTCATCATCCTAAATAAAGTGTCGGATGCCAAACTTGCCCAGGTCTCGAAATTTAGCTTTAAGCATTTAAAAACTAACCTGATTGGAAAGATAACAAACATAGATATTAGCTTTATAAAAAAGCATGCTTGATGGTGCTTTCCTCCCCCTACATGTGTACTTTCTGCTTTGTTTTATATTCCATGAAGTGATCCCACTCAAGCCATAAAATGAGAAGTTATTGCAAATTTAGTTGTAATCCCATAGTTCTGTTGTCTGAAAATTGAAACTTTTGACTGGATGGAACCTTTCGGGCTTATTTTTTCCCACCTCAAGTAGAGTTCAGAATAAGTGCACTACTTGACTCTAATAGCACCCCTTTATACCTTCTAAATTTTTGCAGATCTGGACGGACACATCGCTCCAGGAGTCCTAGGAGAAGATACTAACTTGTTCTATATTGTGATGGTGGATTTTATAACAAGAGATTTCGAGATTTGGTGCTTGGAAATTTACTGAAATTATGGATTTGCATTTGTTTGCTTGGTGGCCCTCATCCTGCTTTTCTTTTATGGCGTCTCTAGTGGTGATTGTCGTTGTTTTCAGGTGCGGCTTTTTGGCTTTATTTTTTAATAACTTGGAGTATTGCTTCTTTATATTGGTGATTATCTTTTTTATTTCTAAGGTATTAATTATTCATTTTTTTTTCTCTTATTATCCTTTCTCGTATCAAAGTTGCGTTGCTTGTGTAGGTTATTTTTACTCTGCCAATCATGTTACTGTCATAAAAGTAGATTTGGCAACTTTTAACAATTAAACTATCTTGAAAAATAATTAAAACACGACATAGAATATGATACAACACAAAAAAAATGGCAAGAAGATGATATGAATCTGTCAATATTTAAATAAAATCTACCAAAATTCATATACATGTATAATATTTTACATATGATTATGACATGTGAAAATATGCGAATATAATATGAATAGAATACAACATGAATACATAAATTACTAGAATATGAATAGAATACGATAGGAATAGAATACAATATGAATACATCAATTAGCAGTTGGACGTAGGAGTGCCCTCACCTACCTCCAGAGTAGCTCATGAGGAATCTCCAGCAAAATAAGGTAAGTGGATTAAAGGTGGTTGACCATATTATGCCTCTTAAGGAGTTGTGTGGATGGTTGAGTAGTAAGTGGTGTTGTAGCACCACTGTACCAGGGGTAACCAAGAGCTCCACTCCTTGGGTCTTTCAGTGGTCATATATCTCAAAAAGGATTCAAGGCATCTATTCAAGACTTCTGTTTGTCCGTCAGTCTGAAGAAGGGTGAGTGAAGGCAATGAAGTGATTGTATTCTTACTTACCCATAAAGATGGATATATTCTCCTTTGGATTTGGGTAAACCCTCTGCAAAATCCATGGAAATGTCAGCCCAAATCCTGTCATGTAATAGGCAATAGCAACCCTGGTGAAGTTGCATGATCGTACTTAATGCAGGTGACAAACTATGCTTTCACCTAGTACCTTCTTAACCTCCTTTTTCATTCCCCCTCCAGTATAGAATGGTAGAAATTCTGTTCAAGTTTGGCTGGACGCTAGAATGCCCTCCCAATGGGCTACCATGGAAGTATGGAATAAGCGGCCATGCTAGAAATTTGGAGCTTTAGTGTCCCATGGCTCTGCTTTTGGAATACATGATTGCCAATCGATAATCATCTCTGCCGACCGAACAATCATTGTTTCCTTTTCCTTTTTATTATTTTGTTGCTTTCATTTTTAAAAAATAATTTCGGAAAAACTTCACGTTTTCATTTTAAAGAAAACGTTATTTTCATTCCCCAGTCAATAAAGCTAGCTTTGTCCGGTAAACGTTTAAATATCAGTGACAGTGTCACTTACGAGTGCACTTCATATTTAAA
>JBBYHO010000021.1:8507983-8529191 GCA_038382025.1 Adansonia gregorii
TAATTATGAATTTAAATGAAATTTTTTATTTTAGGAAAAATTTTGATCAATTTAATGGTGTCATCATCATCATCATCATCGTTATTGAGATTATAAGAGTATCATATATCATCAAGAGTATTATCTGAGGTACTAAATTAAATTATCTGAGTATTAATGATATATTATGGTAATAATTTAAATTTTTTTATTTACGAAAATAGGCTAAAATAAGATTATTTTTTTATTTTGATGACTATTTACCGATGATTATTTGTTTTGATATTTTTTTATTTTATTTTGATAATTATTTACTGATATTAAAAAAAATAAAGGATCATTAATTTTGATTAACTAATTTTTACAATCAATTAAAAATTCGATTAAGTGGTAAAAATTGAAACCTGTCAAGTGGGGTCTGTAGGTACATGGGAAAAAAATTAAATAGACAATAAATAACGGTGTTGGCAAAATTAAAAAAAAAACAAATAACAGTAATTGATCATAATATTTTGCTCGATAAGTTGATAATAATCACATAAGAGTTTGTGATATATATATATATTTATCTTTCTTACAATTTTACGAATAATGAATTAATGACTTTTTAAACAGGATACTCGGTCGGAAACACGATCACGAAAAGCATCTTTTGAACTACCGAATCCATTAATTGAAGACTATTTAAGAAGAGCCGGATTTTACTATGTAGTCCTAGTTAATCGTTGTCAATATGAGGTAAGGCTAATACGTGTGTTGGTTGAACGATGGAGACTTGAAACGCATACATTTCATTTTTCATACGGTGAATGCACAATCACACTAGAGGATGTTGCACTCCAACTGAGTCTACCAATTGATGGGAAGAAGGTAACAGGGAGAAGTTTGTTACACTGGTTGGCTTTATTCGAAGAATTGTTTAGCGTGATCCCTCCCGAAAACTTTATTCAGTGCTCAACCATCAAGATGACTTCATATCAGAAGAAATCTGAATCCCATACAGTAGTCTGAATATTTTTTTTCATATCAGAAAAAATCTGATCATTTTATATTAATCTTATCAACTTATTTTATTTCAAAAAAAATTTAATTTTTATACATTAGTCACGTACTTTCAAATATAAATAAAACCTAAAAATAGTTACGTACTTTCACAGTAATATGAAATCGCTACATGAATTGACGATTTCTGAAAACAAAAAAAAAAACTAAAAAACCACAACTTGAAAAAAAAAATATTACATGGTGGGAAATCACCATCTGATATGACGATTTTCCAATTGTTCTCACCTCTGGCGATCGAACTTTGCATCATTTTGCAATTGGAATGAAATTAATTATTTCTCAAAATAAGTTAAAAAATCGTCATCTGATTTGATGATTTTTCAACTAAATTGAGAAATCGATATTTAAAATGATGATTTTTTAATTAAATTAAAAGATTAATTTATTTTAATAAATAATCTGATTTTAATTTATTTTCGTAAATAAAAAAATATATTATTTATATAAAAAAATCTCATTTTTCACGTCAGACTGCAAAACAAAAAAATCGCCAAATCCTTGCGCTAAACAAAGGCAATTCCACGAGGTAAAAAAGAAATGGCATTTTCGTCATTTTCTTATGTTATCCTTCGTCCCCTGCCGACCGAACCCTTTAATCAAAAATTTCGTTTCCAACCCCAGGAGGAGCACGTACGACTAATCGTCCGAAGTCCCTCGACACTGACGTCGCCACGTGGTCTCATCGCATTCGCTGCACGTAAATATGAATATCTAAATTACAAAAAAAAAAAAAATACTTGCTAACTATTTTGAATGGGAAATTAGGGAAATTTCTTTTAGGGTTGGCCTCGTTGCTCATGAGTTGTATGACTCGGTAGGGCTGATTTATACTAACTTTAGTTTAAATAATTTTTTTAATTTAAGTAATTTTAATTCAAATAATTATTTAAATAATATTTTAATTTTAATTTAATTATAAATATTAATATAATTTTATTTTAATATTATTTTAAATAATAATTTAAATATTTTAATTTAATTAATTCGATTAAACTTTATCAAATCAAAGGAAAAAAAATTTTAACCTAAAACAAAATATTTTAGATTTTATAAAAGAGATTATTATTATTATTATTATTGTTATTGTTATATAAACATGTTTCTCCAAACGAAATTGTCGCTTGTATCGCATCTAACACCTTTATTTTTTTCCTCCGGAGACTATCTTTCCTGGAAATTTTTTTTTCTTTCTCCGATCGGACGATTAATCGAAAAGAACGCATCGTCTTCCTCCTTTGGAATCGGGACCTTTCTCTTACACTCGGCGCATCCTAGTCACCAGCGCCAATTAAAAAGACCTGAACCACCTGAAACCCGTAAACCCGTGAGAGACCCGAGTGAGAACGGTCTCTTTGTTTTCAAAAAATTTGGCGGCCGGCTGTGTGTTTTATTTTTCGGGCGATTTTAGAAGGTAGTATTAACCCGAGAATCCTTTCCACCTCTACCCAACGTATTTCTTCTCTTTATTACCCAAAACTCTCACTTATTTTCATAATGGTCAGCCTTGTTTTGGAACAATAATTGTTTTTTATTTTTGGCGGTCAATTTTTTTTGTTTTTCTTCTCATTTTTGTCCGTAATACTATGAATTTAGGGGTTGGGTTGTGAATTGTTGCTTTATAGTTTTAATTTTAGGGTTTGTCAATCGGAAGCTTCTAGTGTTCGATTTTTTTTCGTTTTCGTCTTTAGAGTGCTGGATCTATTGTTTTCTTTGTTCGATTCTCGTTTTTCTTGGGTTAGGGTTTCTCGATTGTTTGGACTGATTTGGTTAGAATTTTGATCATCTTGTGCTTGAATTCACTCGATTAACTGTATGAATTTGAATTTGTTTGGTTGAAGCTTGACTTAAAACGTTTTCTTGTTCCCATTTTCATGTTTTTTAGTTCTTTAGAATCGTATTTGATCGAAGTAATTGTTATTTCGGATTTGCAGTTTTATGTATTGATTTTTTAAGTTCTTGTAATGTGTTTCATTGCTTGCAAATTCAGTAATGAATTTGAATTTGCATTTGCATTTAATTATGTTCTTCTCATTGAAGTCTTTGCATGCTCAGCAAATGTAGCAAAACTGAAACAGTTTTAACGTTAGTAATGAATTTTTTGCTTATTCAGCTAGGCGGTGGTTGTCTTTTTTTGGTAAATTGTAGTCTTTAATGAAGTTTATGTTCTTTTGCCTTGAGGTTCTTTTTGACCAAAACCCTTTTTTCCCCTTTCCTTTACTTTCCTCCTCGTCTGTTTTGTGCTCTGGTTTTATCTCACAAGACTAAAGGTTTTGGCTAATTGATTGTTCAGCTCCTCAGCGAAGATTGTGAAGCTTCTTTGTATTCCTTCAATCTCTTTTTGTAGCTGTTAAAGAGGGGAGTTATTTGCATAGGATTCCCATGAGAGAGGATGGCATTTTTTAGGAACTATTCAAATGACACAGTCTCATATGGTGTCTTGGAAGAGAAAAGCCAGGGACAAAGCGATGGTAGGATTCACAGCTCAGTAGGGAATGATGATGTAGATGGGCCATATTGTGAAAGAGAATTTGATATTAACGTGGATGCACAGTATCAAAGTGATAGGGAGCCAGATGTTGCTGGCAGGCTGCATGATGAGGTGGCTGCTAATAATAGTGCTCGTGTCTCAAATTCGAATTTTCAGCCAGCAGGAAGAAGAATTGCTCCTGGGAAATGGGGTTCGACTTTTTGGAAGGACTGCCGGCCTATGGACTGCCAGGGTGGCTCTGACTCTGGCCTGGATTCAAAATCTGACAACAAGAATTTGGAAGCTTCGGAATATAATTCATCAGATGACAGGGATGATAGGTTAGAATCGGAAGAAGATGAGGCGGAGAAAGAAGCGGGTAAGGCTCAAAGGGGTTCTGATGTTCCTGCAGATGAGATGTTATCTGATGAATACTATGAACAGGATGGAGAAGAGCAAAGTGATACCTTGCATTACAGAAGCTTTAGTAATTCTGTTGGGTTAAATACTAGGCCACAGTTGAAGCCTGCTTCTGTTGGTGCCACTGTGTCCAGGAGTTCAAGGGCTTTGAATAACCGCAACTATGATGACGAGGAGGATGATGAGAACAATAATGATGCTGATGCAGATTATGTAGAGGAGGAAGAGGAGGAGGAAGATGGTATATTATATCTCCCTTCTTATTTTCTTTTGCAGCCTTATTTCTTATTGCAGCGTTTCACATTGGGTCACTACTAAGGTTGAATAAACTACTCCATTGAATTTGATGGATGATATATACTCGTATTCTTTTAACTATGCAATAGTTTTTATGTCTTCTTGATTTTGAGGTGCCAAGTTTTTGCTGTCTTATTTGCAGAAGATGACCCTGATGATGTTGATTTTGAACCTTACTCTGGTGTTGCAAGTGGTCATGCAGGGAATAAGGTTATTAATTTAGTTTTACTACTCACCTTCCGTTTTGATTCTAGATTTATGATTTTTGTTTTGTACACTTTCACATTGTGTAGTCTTCTAAAGTCAAGTCTTATCCTATCCATTCTTTGGCCCAAATAAAATGATAACCAGGAAGAAAGGAGAATGTGAATAAGCTGCTCTATTTAATCATAAATTGAAGCATGCGGATCTATATTACATGGACTAGGGATAGGGTGCCAGACATAGGTATGTCTCTGACAAGGGTAAACTTCGTTTTCGATTGTTTTTTACGTTAATCTAAGGATCAAAGTGTCATATCCTTATGATTAGTGAAGTGTCCAAGAAGTGATGGACACAGTTATCTAGATTAAAGTGAAGAGTCTGTGTAACATATTGTCTATTCCTGTCTGTCCTTCTGGGGTTTAAAATTAAAAGATGGTTGGCTATGGAGTAAAATATTGCATTTAAATTTAAGCTGCCCTGGAGCTTCAGGTAAACGGAGGAACTCTTCTAACCATTTGAAGATTGAGTTATTTAATACCATGAAATGCACATCACTGCTCATGGGACTAGAACATATTCATCATTAAGCTGTGGATGGAGGTTATAAAATTTGTACCCTTTTTAGAATATAGAAAATAGGTTTTCAGAAGTGTTTCCTTTTGCTCCAGTGGAAATGGCGATTAATACCAGTGAAACTTGCATGATTTTTAAGCTGTCATACTGACCTATAAATTTTAGTCTGGTTTTTGAAGGTACACACACACACACACATATACTATGAGAGTCGACTATAGGCCCAGGATTAAGAGAATCCAAGATAAATTAGTGAAAGATATTCATAGACCTTTTCTGTTACTATGTTCGGCATATAATGGTGCTTGGAGATTGGTGATAGAATGGCCTAAATTTGAGTGATATGTAGCGCATGTTGATTTAGGTTTTGTGTTAAAAACTTGCAAACTCTTGATTTTCTTGTTGGGCATGGGCTGGCATGTATGGCAGAAGTAAAGCTGTATGTGGCTAATTGGATTGAACAGTTTTGATCCTTTTTATTGCACTGGAGAGTCCAGTCCATCTTAATGAATGCTGCATCATGCACCTACCTGGCATCTATGAATGAATTGGAATTTCTACTGGACTTGAGATTAGTCAAACTTGGTTTGATGTGCAATTAGCTATTTTTGCTCTGACCCTTCATTTTTCATGAAGTACCCATGTTTCACACTTGTTTCCTATGCATATCCGGACATGGATATGGGGATATGACCCTCCTAGGACCCAACAAATAAATGAAAAACTTAAGGAAAAAATTGAACATGTACCCGACACTCACACCAAGTCCGAGTAACTTATGCTTAGATAATTGTATTATTATTGGTTTTTGAAAAGTATATCTAGTCACCTAAAAAAGCTTTTTATCCTTATTAAGAGAGAACTACCTGCCTTGCTTTCTCTCTCTTGCTGATGTTATTCTTGTACCTTGCTATCTTATTGATGATTGTCATTATTTAACCGGTGGTGATGTAAGACAGACATTTTGGGTGACCTTGGAAGGAAGTTAGCATAGAAGCCTGTGGGTTTGTTACTTGTATTTTGTAGGTTTGGAATGGTGCTGCTCTAGGTTTTGGGCTGCAAAATTGTAATGGAATGACTGTTGACACAGGTGGTTATTTGTTGGGGAAATGCTGAGACAATTGATGAGTTTTGGGACCAATTAATATAGGAGGGAAAAGATTCAATTACATTTCTAGTAAGATTGAATTTAGGGGTACTGAAACTGAAGTTGGTAGTTCTGTGGGATTGCATTTTACGTTGATCTCTTTGATGAGGACAGGGACAGCGCCTATGCATATAGAGTATTCAAATTAAGAATTTTAAGGTCTTATTGCATGGCTTCAAAGGAAACTATGGTTTGAACATAATTCTGCTTTTCGTTTTTACTTCACAATTGATTGTTCTAATCCCTTGCAGAGCTTCTGCATTTCATTCATTTTTTCAGTTCAGACTGGTAAAATTAGTTTCAAACTTCTCATGTTCTAGTTTTTAGGGGGAAAATGGAGGGGATTTTTGGAGGATATCTTTTCTTTTATTAAAAATAAATTCTAAGGTGGTCATTAAGCTTGACCCATGATGGCTGTGTAGCTTATGCCTTATCATCAAACTGATAATTCTTTCCACTAATTTAGTTCTTCCTAAACAGGATAAAGACTGGAAGGATGAAGATTCTGAGGAACAAGACAGTAGCGACGGTGATATAGATGTCTCAGATGAAGAAGATTCTTATTATAGAAGAAAAACTAAGGGTGTGCAACGGTTTAAAGTTGGACATAATGTAAAACCCACTAGAGAACGTAAATCCTCCAATCGACAAAGAAGAGTGAGATCGTCATTTGATGAGGATGAATACTCAGCGGAGGATTCTGGCAGTGAAAGTGATGAGGATTTCAAGAGCATGACAAGAGGATGTGGAAGTCATCGTAAAAGTAATGCCCGTTCTAATATGTCGACAAGTGTGGGAAGAAACAGTGAGGTTCGTACTTCTAGTAGGTCTGTTCGGAAAGTATCCTATGTTGAGAGTGATGAAAGTGAAGAAATTGATGAAGGCAAGAAGAAAAAGATGCTAAAGGTGAAATCTTCTTATCTTGTTATGGTTATTATTGCATACTTATATTTTTGGTAGGTATGTGGGATCTTTCATGTTTGATGTAATTGACTGCTTGTAAATTGGAATTTCCTGATGTAGGTTATCCCAGTTGCTATCTATGTATTTCATGGAAAAAATTTAATATTGACTCTAATCAGCATTCTGTTGCATACCCTTCTCTGCATCCATGTTGCATGAGCCTGTATAATTTGTTCTTGATTAACAATTGCTGGGCTAGGATTAGAACATATCTGTTACCTTTAATTCGTTGTTATTTTTTCCTACTTTATATTTTTAGTATATTAGTTGGATCTTTCATATTAATGCAGTTATTTGATTGTAAAATAGACTTGTGGGATGTAAATTATTCAAGTAGGTATTTATGTTTTTGGAAGATAAAATTGAATATTGACTTTGTAATCAGGCATTTATTCGTCTCTGTCCATTTTTATCTGAACCTATATTGTTCATTCTTGATTAACAGTTGTATGGCTAGGATCATAACATTTCCTAATAGTCTTTCTATTCTAGGTGATTTATAATTTCAAAACTTGAGATTGGAGGCTGTAGTATGGCGGTGCTACTCCTTCCATGTATTTTATTTCGCTTTCTCCCTTTAACTTATTTCAATTTGCTGTTACCTGATTCCTTGTTTAATATGTGTTGACTTTCCAATTCAATTATTGAGGTTGGTCTGGTCCTACTCCTATTTTTTTAATGTGTGTTTGCATTGTTTTGGTTACATGGGATAAGCCTTGAACTTGCATAAATGGGATGGGAGGTGCATGGACTTTGCATACCTGAATGGAAAATTGTAAAGTTCTATTAAGTTTTTTTGGCATGTTGTGAAATGTTTTACATAAATGTGTGTCCTTGTTGGCAAATTTCAATCTACAATCTTGAAACATCAAAATCTTAGGATGGTCTTTAGTAATATTATTCTTTTTTTGAAATTTTTTATTGCTTGTTTAGGATGAAGCCGAAGAAGAAGATGGTGACTCAATTGAAAAGGTGTTATGGCATCAACCAAAGGGTATGGCTGAAGATGATATTAGAAACAATAGATCGACAGAGCCTGTTCTGTTAAGCCACTTGTTTGATTCTGAACCAGATTGGAACGAGATGGAATTCCTGATTAAATGGAAGGGCCAGTCACATCTCCATTGTCAGTGGAAATCGTTTTTTGAGCTACAAAATGTATGATTATATTATTTTTACAATAATGTATGTGTCTTGTAAGAAGTTTTATTTTCTGGAGGTTGTTTCTAGTACCCTGGCTTTCTCTCTCTCCTTCCTCTGATTACTTTGTGTTTCATATGCGGTTTTTCAGCTTAGTGGTTTTAAGAAGGTTTTAAATTACACAAAAAGGGTGATGGAGGATGTGAGATACAGGAGGGCGCTGTCACGTGAGGAGGTACGTTTTCCATCTTTTAACTTTTCTTTGTGAAGTTCTCATTCCAGGTTGTTGAAGATCAATTGAAACATTTTGGAAATTTTACTTATTTAGGGTTACTGAATATATTATCTATCTAAATTCTTTTGAGCAAATTTATACCCAATGTAAATTCTGCTCTTTGGCAATTACATGGGTCATTATCATGATAAAGGAAAAGGAGATAAGTGTGACAGTAGTTATAGCATTTTATTTAGTTCCTTGAGGATTAACTATTTGAAAGAACATACCCTGTCGGCAAATGGAGAAAACTTAGTGGGACAAGTTGGGATTCTTTTGATGTCTTCTTGAAGGCAGACTGTCAATTTAGTTAGCAAGTCCATCATTTTTAAAATTTTGTTTATATTTTCTGTGAATCAACAGTGTGCAGATTCCCTGGGTGAGGGTTACCTATTAAGTCTTTGCTGGGGTCCAGTCATTATCTATATTTTCATGAGGTTCTCTTTTCTTGTAAACTGGATTTGTTGCATATTTTATGGTGTTCGTTTCATCAATATTTAACATATGCATGTCTAGCATAGGGTATAAACGTGGTATGTGCTCATTTTTTTTCTTTTGTAACCTTATCAAAAATTATTGCTACTTCCTGAGGTATGTTATATCGCTTATTGATCTTAATGTGAATTATGTACTTATTGGGGCCCGGAATATGGAAACAATATTCCTGCCTTGGCAGGGAGAATAAAAAGGAAAAAGATATATACTCTTGCATTAAACAGATTGTAAGATGAACTTTTTTCTTGAAGTTGCTCAATTCTAATTCTGTTTTTTTTTTAATCTCTATTATGTGTAAGATTGAGGTCAACGATGTAAGTAAGGAAATGGACTTGGACCTAATCAAGCAAAATAGTCAGGTAGGTTTTTTTTCTTTTAACCATGTCTCTTTTATTGTTATGGTTGATTTTCTAGGTTGTACCTCTTAATTGTAATTGGTTTACTATGTTTATATTCAGGTGGAGAGGGTAATTGTTGATCGAATCACTAAAGATGCCTCTGGGATTGTGATGTCAGAGTATTTAGTCAAGTGGCAGGGATTGTCTTATGCTGAAGCTACCTGGTAATCATCTAGATTGACAGTGCAATACATTTTAAAATTAGTGTCTCTATGCCTATTACTAACAAAGTGTCTATTAACGTGTGGTGCTATTGTCTACTGTGTTCTCTTTTTTTATCATATTCTTTCTGCATGTCCTGCTTAATACAGCTGCACTATTTATGATTGTGGTTACATATTTGTTGTATCAGGGAAAAGGATATAGATATTACATTTGCTCAGGATGCTATTGATGAGTATAAGGTAACATGTCCTGCAAATTGTGTTTGTGCGTGTTTTTATTATAATTGTCTATGTATCATGGCAGTGTTCGTAATATTGTACGTCTGGCATATGTTTGTGCATTTGTTGACACTACCCCCCTAGGCATTATTCAGAGTGATATGGTTGTTACCTATTCTTGCCTTTCTGCGTTAATGTTGTTGCTCAGCAGGAATTGCTGGCATGGTGCCATGTTGCCATATTAGACATATTGCAATTATGTATTCAATTTAATCTTTAAGTAGGGCAAAGCAAATGAATTCGAGCTGGTGGTATGAAACAGATGGTGTGTTTCTTTTGTCATTACATGTTAAAAAAGTTAATGATAGCAAACTTCAGTATTAGAAAATAGGTAGTATAATAACTAAGTTGCAATTTTAACTTCTTTTCTTATTTAAATATCCCAAGGGGAACCACTTTCACTTTTTGATGATTATAGTCTACTTTAATTTGACATATTTATTTTTAGGGAATTAGAGCTTGTTAGACATTTTAGGAGATTATGTGGGGCTGAATTAATCAAGGAAAATGGGGAATTGAGTGTTGGGTGGTATATCTTATGACATTACAAGCCAGAGGTTCTGCTAAAATGATTTTATTATTAAACATATATGCCATCTGTAGGCATCGATAGTGAAAGTGAAATTGGACATGAAAAATTGAAACTTGTAATGCCTGTTCTAATCTATTATCTGTTGTTAGCTCTATCCGGTGCACTCATTGGAGTTTCCTGTTGCATTCATTTAGTTTTATACTTTTATTTATTCTTGAATATGTTCACTTAAATAAGTAAAATATTATCTCTCAGGCATACCAATTCAACACATCAATTTCTCATTATGTAAACAGGCTCGTGAAGCTGCAATGGCTGAGCAAGGGAAAATGGTAGATCACCAGCGTAAGAAAGGCAAAGGTATGCACTACTAATTGTGTGTATAAATTAAACTTCTACGTCATACAGCCCCTGCCCCTCTATGCTCCCTTTTGAACTCAGTCTTATTATCTGCTAAATTTATTGTTATAGTTTTCACGATTCTTCATGTAAATGTATCATTTAATGGTGTGCTTTTTTCATCTTTAGTGAGTTTGCGGAAACTTGACGAACAGCCAGAGTGGTTAAGGGGAGGAAAGCTTCGTGATTATCAGCTGGAGGGTTTGAATTTTCTCGTTAACAGGTATATGCATGGCTCTGTTCCTTTAGATTAGGATTTTATTTTGTGGAAAATGGTTGTCTCAATCCATGAGTGTTCTGATATATCAATTAATGCATGTTTTTCATATTCACATAACAGTTGGAGAAATGATACTAATGTCATCTTGGCTGATGAAATGGGTCTTGGTAAAACTGTCCAGTCAGTATCCATGCTTGGTTTCTTACAGGTAAACCACCGGTCTTTTAAGAATAGCTGTCTTTCATTATTCTGATGTGTGAAGGCTTTCCATTGATATTTTTATTTT
This sequence comes from Adansonia gregorii, assembly GCA_038382025.1. Lineage (NCBI taxonomy): Eukaryota > Viridiplantae > Streptophyta > Magnoliopsida > Malvales > Malvaceae > Adansonia > Adansonia gregorii. The sequence goes on from JBBYHO010000021.1 coordinate 8,519,286, forward strand.
TTTTTCAGAATGCTCAACAAATCCCTGGCCCATTTCTTGTAGTTGTTCCATTATCCACCTTATCAAACTGGGCTAAAGAATTTAGGAAGTGGCTTCCGGATATGAATGTTATTGTATATGTTGGCACTCGTGCAAGCCGAGAGGTGAGTCATGTTTTTCTTTTATTTGTGCTCGTTTTATTCAATACATTTGACTTTTTAAGTTGGTTTAATATATTTTTTATGTTACTGTTTTTTCTCCACCCAAATATTTGCTTTGGTGTATAACCCCTATTTATTAATCTTTATCTACCTACCGAAGTTATAGTTTTCTATTAGAACTTCTGTTAATGGTCACTTGTATCTTACATAAGGTGGGTGGTGGTTAAAATAACTTTAACCCTTTTGCACCCTAATATTATAGTTGTCTCAGCTTTCTTTTCTTCTTTTGCTGGCAGGTTTGTCAGAAATATGAATTTTACAATGACAAGAAAATTGGCAGACCTATAAAATTTAATACCCTGCTGACTACGTATGAAGTAGTTCTGAAGGATAAGGCAGTACTGTCTAAGATAAGGTGGAACTATTTGATGGTTGATGAAGCTCATAGGTTGAAGAATAGTGAGGCACAGTTGTACACAACACTTTCAGTATGCAATATACAGTCACTTTAACTTTCTGCCTCATGTATTTGTATTTGTATTAGTTTTGTTAAGTTGATTAATATTGACTGCCGCCTTTCTGTTTGCTCAGGAATTTAGTACTAAGAACAAGTTGCTAATTACTGGAACTCCGTTACAAAACAGCGTTGAGGAGCTATGGTATTATTTTCTTTTCCTTGTATGATTATTGGAGGTTTTGCTAACTTTTGATGCAGATCTTGATCGTCAGGTTTTTAGATGCATGCTAAAAGATAGGGTTTTATCAAAGCTGAAAATTTGTTCTGGTATTAACATTATATGTTGCATTCAGACATAGATAAGTGTCTTTGCCTGCTTTTAATTATATTTTGTAGCCGTACTAATTTCTTGAGGATAAAGTTCTTTTGCCTAAATTTAATTTTATTAATATTTGTACTATTATTTGTCCGGATGTATTTAGACATGTTTCTGCCTTCTCTAATTTAGGGACCTGAAATTATTACTATATATATATATATTGAGGTTTTAAATCTGTATAACCAATAGTTAAATAAAGTGATTTTCTTCTTATTCTTGAATGATTCTGCATTTATTTTATTCCTTAAACAAATGTAGGAGCTTAGAGTTAAATAAGTTAGTATGCTAATTGCATTGACCATAAGTGTTATTTATTTATTTATTTTGTAAACCTTCTTTTTCCATAATATTTCTGGTTGACTGCATGATATGCCTATATTTACTGTATTTTTTGTCTTATGTGAATTGTTTCCGGGTCCCAATACTAAATTGTTTTATAGTAACAATGCTATCCACCTTCTTGGAATCCATAATTCTATTTATTTCAAACTTGTAGTCTAGCATGGCGAACTGCCTCGGAATTCCCTTTTCATTGAAGTCTTGCATGCTGCTTCAGATAGTATATTCCATTATTCATACCCCTGAATTTGTTTTGACAGGGCCCTGCTTCATTTCCTTGATCCCGACAAGTTCAAAAGTAAGGATGATTTTGTTCAAAATTACAAGAACCTTAGCTCCTTTAATGAAAATGCGGTATGCCATTACAAGTCATTGCATCTTTTTATCATGTTTCTTAGGTTAAGCTATTTATTTTACTTGTTCTAAAAAATAAAACATGTATTGAATTTGCTCATAGCTTGTTAATCTTCACATGGAATTGAGGCCTCACATTCTTCGAAGGGTTATAAAAGATGTTGAAAAGTCTTTGCCTCCAAAAATTGAGCGTATCCTTAGGGTTGAGATGTCCCCACTTCAGAAACAGTAAGAGCTATAAATTGCTTGTGAAGAAGTTGTACATTTTTCTATTGCACCAACACCTGAAACCACTTGTATATATGCAGGTACTATAAGTGGATTTTGGAACGCAACTTCCATGACTTAAACAAAGGTGTTCGTGGCAATCAGGTTAGTAACTCATGACATGTTGCTGCTTGAAGATTTTACCTGAGTGGCCTTGTGTTTTTTTGGTCTTCTTTTCTCCCATGTTTGGCTTTCACTTTATTTTTTTACCGTTAAAAGCAAGCAGTTTATTGCCAAAGCATGTATTTCTGTAATAACAGTTTGCAAATTTTTTTCATCCCTTTCTGTGATTATCAAGCAGTGATACCAATCATAGAAAATTGAGGCCGGTCTTTTCTTTTAAAATGCAGGTGTCTCTCTTAAATATAGTAGTAGAGTTGAAGAAATGCTGCAACCATCCCTTTCTTTTTGAAAGTGCTGATCATGGTTATGGTGGGGACACTAGCATGAATGATATTAGTAAACTAGAGAGAATTATATTGAGCAGCGGGAAGCTAGTTATACTTGACAAGTTGCTTGTCAGGTTGCATGAAACAAAGCATCGTGTTCTAATCTTCTCCCAGGTTTGTATTGGACTCTTTGACATAGATTGGGCAATTTGTGTATCTATGTTTTGTTCGTGTTATTTTCTCGTGTATAATCGTGTTTAAGCTATTGTATACATAAATATAAATTTTGACAAGTTAGGAATTCATGTTATAAAGATTTTAACATGTTCGTTTGCTCATGTTGTTAATTGTGTCATGTCCAATATTGCCAGGTCTACTTCTACATACTTCTTAGCCACTTCTTCTCTAGTCTTTTATGCTATTTTTGGGAACTTAGAGGGAAAGTTAGGAAATTCAAGGGGGAGTTGAAGAAAGAGAATGAGAGGGTATAATTCGCCTTGTTTGGCTTGTTGAATATAATTGAAGGGAAGAGAAAGAAGGTTAATATTATACAACTAGTTTTGTTAAGGAGTGGAAAGGAAAGGAGGTGATAATTTGAATATACTTTTATAGTTGCATCCTCTATGGGCTATAACAAGAAAACAAAGCTGAGGTGAATTTGGTTTTCTAAAGCAAAAACTTTTAATGAGGTAAATAGGAATAACTCTCTGAATCTTCTCACTTTGGAGGAATTGTAGAAAATGGTGGTTTGGCTGTACGAGTATCTCTCGTAGTCCCTTACCCTTTATTAATCCTAATTAAGGGAAAGGGGACCACTCTTCATCCCTTCACTTTGCTGGTTGCTGGTATGTGTGTATATGCAAGTAGAATGTGTGTATGGTACGAAATGGTGTTATTTTATTTGTTAATGTAGGTTGCTGAGTCATTAGGTTTATGGAAATTATCCAATCTGAATTCTTGAAGAAAACAGGGCAAACTGAATAAAGAAAGTGTTATATCTGTATTTTTTATAATTTAATTTATTATAGTCTTTTTATGTTTTTGTTTATTCCATATTTCTACTCCGTCATGGATGGGGTGTTTGACAGTTGTCCTGTGGATATTATAGACTGTGCTATTTATGTTTTTAGTTGAGTATAAGTCTGATTAATTGAAGCAGTCTTGTGCTTTACATGTTCATTTCTGCAAAATGATAAATATCCAGATGGTTAGAATGCTGGATATACTAGCTGAGTACATGTCGCTCAGAGGATTCCAATTTCAGAGGCTTGATGGTAGTACAAAGGCAGAGTTACGACAGCAGGCTATGGATCATTTCAACGCACCTGGAAGTGATGATTTCTGCTTCCTTCTTTCTACTCGGGCTGGTGGCCTTGGTATCAATCTTGCTACTGCAGACACCGTTATAATATTTGATTCTGACTGGAATCCTCAGAATGACTTACAGGTCTCAAACTGATATTTTGCTTTTACCAGCATAATTTTCTATGTTTTCATGGAGAATTTAGTAGTCTTATTTATGCTTACGGTTTTATTTTGCTTCAGGCAATGAGTAGAGCTCATAGAATTGGGCAACAAGAAGTTGTCAACATTTACCGATTTGTGACTAGCAAAAGTGTCGAGGAAGATATCCTGGAGCGAGCTAAAAAGAAGATGGTGGTTCACCTTAACCTGCATGAATTTGTTCCTATACATGCATAAATGCACATATAAGTGTAAATTATGTGTCTAGTGAAGAAAGCCTACTTTAATTTTCCTGTTTGGAATTTAAAGTGTGTAATTTTGCATGTTTTCTTGCTTGGTGATTTCTGTAGGTGCTTGACCATTTGGTGATCCAAAAATTAAATGCAGAGGGTAGACTGGAGAGAAAAGAAACAAAGAAAGGGAGTTTTTTTGACAAGGTAAGGACATTTCTTGGAGTAATTATTCTAGTATGTACTCTTATATGTTATATATCTGGCTTTTGATTGTTGGAGTTGATCAACACGATTGACCAGTTCTTTCCTTAACGCTGATATTTTATGGTATTGCTAACTAAATTTTAAGTACTCTCTGGTCTTTAACACAATTCAACATTTTTACCATTCCAGAATGAGTTATCAGCAATTTTGAGATTTGGGGCTGAAGAATTGTTCAAGGAGGACAGAAATGATGAAGAAAGCAAAAAAAGGCTGTTAAGTATGGATATTGATGAAATTCTTGAAAGGGCGGAGAAGGTTGAGGAGAAAGAGGGCGTAGAGGAAGGGAATGAATTGTTGAGTGCTTTTAAGGCAAGCAACTAATACTTTGTTTAGTGGTTTTGTTATAATAGGTTTGTAGGTTCTTTCTTGTCTTATGTGAACAATTTTCTATTTCTTTCATCATGCTCAGGTTGCGAATTTCTGTAGTGCTGAAGATGATTCAACTTTTTGGAGTCGTTGGATAAAACCAGATGCCATTGCCCAAGCTGAAGTATGTTCCTGTTATATATATATATTATCAATCTTATTCTATAAAATGTTTCTTGAATGGTGCCTATACATTGTTAAGTTCTATGTTCGTATTAGACAATTAGTTGGATCCATTTGCCTTAAGTTATTCTTCTCCCATTAGGATGCTCTGGCTCCTCGTACTGCTAGAAATACCAAGAGTTATGCTGAGACAAGTCAGCCTGAGAGAAGTAACAAAAGAAAGAAGAAAGGCTCTGATTCTCATAAGCTTCATGAGAGAGTACAGAAGCGCCGTAAAGCAGAATATTCTGCCCCCTTGGCAACAAAGATTGAAGGAGCAACTGCTCAAGTGAGAGGATGGTCTTATGGGAATCTGCCTAAGAGAGATGCAATGCGCTTTTCTCGAGCGGTATAGTTTCATAGTCTTCTAGATCTGGCACATAAAAACATATTCCTCTCTATTCATATTTTCTACGCAATCTAACAGCATGTTATTGATATTGCGACTAAATTCACCAGCTGGACATACATTTTCTCTTTTTAGTGCAACCTTGAACCATGAAAATTCTTTAAAATCAATGTAATTCTTGCATATGCCTCCTGACCCACGTCTTTTTTTTCTTCCTCTTTAGAAGTAGGTAGTGATTTAATGTAGTAGTTAATCAAGGCATAGGTTTAAACTTAAATTTTATTTGTCTTTGTTAAAGGTTATTGGGACATTCTTAAATATTGAGACCATCTTTACTTATTGATAGCCAACCTCCACAGCAATGTGTTCTGGCCTTTTTTCCATCTTTTGTTTGATTTTATTGTGTTCTTTAGGTCTATTGGTCACTAAGGCCTGCATAAGATATAATTCAAGGACTATAACTCCAATTGTTTCTTTGAATTACTGGTGGGAGCATTTTCTGCTTTTTTTGCTGGTATTTTGCAATATAAGAAAATTACTGGATGAAAATTATTAATTTAAAACTGCCGGTACATCTGTGACCTAGGACTTAACCTGATTTGTTCTTAGCCATTGCAATGAAAATTACTCCATTTCCATCTTTTTAATGCACATATTCTTTCATAATCTGATCCCGGAAACTGGTTTTCTTCTTTTATGTTGTAAGCTCTATGTCAAACTAATTTTTTGCTTTTTTACTCTTGATTTTGCTTTGGCTGCACAGGACAGTTCTGAAAAGCCGAACAATTGTCCTTGTTTATTTTTTGCCTTAGCTGGCCTATTAGAGGCTTAAAAAGGTTCTTGGTTTAGCTGGGATTAGATAAACAAGCCTAATGCTTAATTTGCAGAAAATTATTAGTTGTTCTTATTTAAAAAAATTGATTTATTTAGCAATTGAAGCTGTCCTTGAGAATCTTAGAAAGTATATCTAGCTACTTAATAGCAGTTGCAACAATTTATTCTAAAATACACTCCTGTCTTTTATCAGATGTTTCCACTTTTAAAGTTTTTTTAGCTACAAGGAAGTAGGGATTTTAAACGTAAACATTGAAATGTAATTGATAAGGTATTAATGTTCTTTAGCCGCTTAAATTTCCTTTTGAGCCCCTTGTACACATTCTTGCTTCATCAGGCCATTCCTGCAAATTAGAAATGACATCTGTTCTATCCTTCTGCATGTCTTCTCTAATTTGTAGCATTTGCCTTTTCAATTATTTTAGGTAGTGTTGACCAATTTTCATTGCTATTGTTCTGGAAATTTCTTTATTGCTCCAAAAATCAGGTTATGAAATTTGGGAATGAGAGCCAAATCACTCTGATAGCAGAGGAAGTTGGTGGTGCTGTTTCCGCAGCTCCACTTGATGCACAGATTGAGCTTTTCAAAGCTTTAGTTGAAGGATGCAGAGCAGCAATTGAACTAGGAAATGTAGAACCTAAGGTTTGTTCTATGAGTTACAAATTGTATAGCTTTTCCTATTCTCCATTGGCATGCTTTATCCATTGAAATTTTTGAGCCTCCTTTTATTGTTTTTTTTATGCGGTAATTTCCTTCAGGGACCATTATTGGACTTCTTTGGCGTCCCTGTTAAGGTCAATGATCTGTTAAAACGTGTCCAGGAACTTCAGCTGTTAGCAAAGCGAATAAGTCGATGCGAGGATCCTATAAAACAGTTCCGTGTGTTGATGTACCTCAAACCCTCTAATTGGTCTAAAGGGTGTGGCTGGAATCAGAGTATGTATATCCCATTTATGTTTTTCTCTGTTCTAGGAATGTAACTAAATGAAAATTGCCATGGATGTATCATATTTATCCTGTTATTTTCATTAGTCGATGATGCAAGATTGCTTCTGGGAATACACTACCATGGATTTGGAAATTGGGAAAAGATAAGGTTAGATGAAAGGCTTGGCCTCACAAAGAAGATTGCTCCTGTGGAACTTCAACACCATGAAACCTTTCTGCCACGTGCCCCTAATTTGAAGGAACGTGCTAATGCGCTTTTGGAAATGGTACTAGTACTTGCAATTTCAGGAAAATATGCTTACTGTTTTGGGCAGAGTAATTCTTACTGTTTAATAAAAAATGAATTCGTCTTTTTATTTTTCTTGATATATATGAGATAAAATATTATCTGTTGTGTTTGCTACAGTTTCCACAGTGTTGGAAAGTTCTTGCTGTATTTACTTGATTGAAACCCTTTTTTTTAGTTGAGTTAACAAACTGTTTTTCCTTTTTGACCCCATAATTGGTTTTTAAGTTATTGTTATCAGTTAATTAAATTATTGGGAAGTTTCGATTTTTTTTTTTTTGGTTGTTTCTGGTTGACATTTCTCTGATGGTTTTAATGTCTATTTGCATGTTTGTATGCTAGCTTTAAGCTTCATATTTGTCATCATCATCCATAATTTAAACTGGCTGGTACTTCTCTTCATAGGAAGTTGCAGCAGTTGGCAGTAAGAATGCTGGTAACAAAGCTGGTCATAAGGCTCCAAAGAAGGAAAAGCAGAATCTTCTACACATATCAATATCTCGTGGGAGAGATAAGAAAGTAAAACCAGGTTCTGCTAAGGTCGGTTTTAAACTGAGTAGGGACAGACCTCAGGGGCCTCAGAAAGTTGAACCTTTAGTTAAAGAGGAGGGTGAAATGTCAGACAATGAGGAGGTGTATGAGCAGTTTAAGGAAGTGAAGTGGATGGAGTGGTGTGAAGATGTTATGATTGATGAAATAAAAACCCTTCATCGTCTCCAAAGGTTGCAGACCACCAGTGCAAATCTTCCCAAGGATAAGGTTTAGCTATTTCTGTTCCTAATCCCTCACTTTACATTTCTTTTGTATTTGTTATCGTTTTGTGAGCAGAAGTTGCATTAAAAAAATTCTATTTCCTTCCAGGTGCTTTCAAAAATTCGGAACTATTTGCAGCTTCTTGGAAGGAAGATAGATGCAATTGTGTTGGAACATGAAAATGAGCTCTATAGACAAGATAGTATGTGGTTCTTTTTGCTGTTTAATAATGAAGTTTTAGTTTGTTAGTTTAATCTCCTTTTCTTACCTACGCATTTGGTCTCTCATGTGCATACTCACATTTTAGAAGTTTTAAAGAGTCCAAACGTTTGATAAATTCATTTTTTTTAATTTTAATTCTCATTTCAGGGATGACTATGCGATTATGGAACTATGTCTCTACATTTTCAAATCTTTCTGGTGAGAGGCTGCATCAGATTTATTCTAAGCTTAAGCAGGAGCAGGAAGAAGAGGGAGGGGTTGGACCCTCTCATATCAACGGCTCCTTGCCTGGTCATGTTGATAGAGATGGTGATCCTAATTACTTCCCTCCTTTCTCACGTTCAGCTGAGAAGCGAAGAGGGTACAAGAATGTCATGGCATATCAAACATCACAACCAGTTCACAAAGGCATTGATGTTGCCAAATTTGAAGCTTGGAAACGACGGCGGAGAGAAGTGCAAATTCATCCCCAACTTCAACCCCCGACTCAAAGACCTCTGAACAATGGTATCTGTGTAATAGATCCAAACTCCTTGGGAATTCTTGGGGCAGGACCATCGGATAAACGTATTGTTAATAATGAGAGACCGTATCGGATGCGTCAAACTGGATTTCCACAAAGGCAAGGTTTTCCATCGGGCATCAAGTAAGCTTTTAGTGCTGCGCTGGATGATAGTCAATAGAAGAGTTATGCTGATTGCCTCCAACCATCTGGCATTGACTACTTCAGCCTTTGAATATTCTCTGGGATTCTTTTTTCAGCATGAAAATAAAAGGGTTGCTATTTGAATGTGACTCTTTATGGTTGGATCTAAGTGGATATCCACTGCATAGGAGTTGCACCTTTGTAAAAGGCTGGCTAAGGAAGAAAGATTGACTAACATGAGCAGGGCACACAGGCAACAAATTTTCCCCCTTGTTCTTTTCGGAAATGAGTCTAGTAATTTGTTTACGTATATAGTTGACAAGAATAGCAGATAAAAAAAATCTCAATTCGATTTCAGATATACATGCACGGATGTGTACCATGCGTCAGAAGTGTACATTATTGGTTTTAAATTTTTGCTTTAATGAGATGCAAATTTTGTTAGCAATAATATTGGCATGAATTTGCTTCTTGATTTACTTGAAGTGATAGTATTTTCAGGGAAATCTGAATTTGGCAACACAAGTTGTACTTGGAATTCTTTACAAGTTTCATATTAGGGATTCAACAGGTTCCAAGAGCATTTTATTATTATTATTAGGGTTGTTTTTTAATTAATTATTGACATTTTATTGTTTCATTTGATAGGAAAATGAGACACCCAAGTTAGGGTGGATCTGATTACGGTTGATACTTGCTGAATCCAGTGTATTTCTGGTGAGCAGCCTTGTTGCTGATGATATGCTTGTTCTGATCTCAACAACTGGTTTCTGGCTCTGAGCTCTGGAAAGTTGCAAATGTTAGATGTGGCCAAAATGCAAGTTTCTTAGGCAGCTGGTCAATAGAAGCAAAGCTTTAACAAGTCAGCCATGGTTATCACCTCTCTCTCAATGCAACAAGATAACTAAACTGTTCAACCTTAAATTTGTGTAAATCCTTATTTTGGTTATGATAGAAATCAAGAGAAGGTAGGTAAGAATGCTTTATTTCACTATTATTGAATATCAGCCTACTCTAGGGTATTTATACAAGAGTTTAGGTTGATTATAGTTG
>JBBYHO010000021.1:8556757-8571020 GCA_038382025.1 Adansonia gregorii
TTGATAAAAAAAACAAATGATGCTTGCATTTTGTTCATTAGTGCCCTTCACATGGGACACTGTAAGGGCTCATAAAGGAATGTTAAATTTTGACACGTGATTCCGACACAATTATATACATAATTAAAATATAATATAAATATATATATGTTAATTATGTAAATATAATTTAAATACGATTATGATATGAAAAATAATATGAATATATTATTACTGTATAAATCTTTTACCTAATTCTTGTAGGGGAAGACGGTTGAGCAATGCTTCAAAAGATTATGAATATTGCTACTAACCTTTTATTAATAAAAGAAAAAAAAAAAAACTCAGTTTCTGAGGTCTCATAGTTGGACACGAAATACCCAATGCTACTGTCGATCAATTAAAGAGTTGCTAAGAAATTAAAGTTCTTATAATTTCTAACTACAATTCTTTGAAAAAAAAATTTTAATTTGCTGCACGTGTAATTTAATTATATTATAATTGTACTTAAAAATTTATATATTTATATAAATTTAGATGTTTTGATACATTTTTATATTTATTTTATATTTATATTATTAGTTAAGTAAGATTATAATTTAATTTTTTTATAGTATCCAACGACTTTATTAATGAATGGCAGTTTGTTTTTTTTTTGAAGATTGAAAATTTTGAACTATGTTTTTTTAATATAAAGATTATATTTATTGGATTAAATATTAATATGCATAAAAAATAATTTTAAAAACTAAACTTATTAAAATAACGAACATGATAGAGAAAAGTCTTTTTATTTATTAAAATATAAATTAAAAAACTGGTTTTAGATCTTATGTGTAAGATTTTATATAGATATATCATAACGATGAGTTCTTGTATCCTTTGTCCTTTACAACATGACAGAAAAATTTATATAATATGAATTATATAATATAAATATGTCAAAATTTATATAATATAAATTATTAATATATAAAAATTTATATAAATATATAATATTTAAAATATTGTTAATTTAATTTTAGGATAAATTTTTGAGGAAATAAAAGTGGAAATATATGGGGGGTTTTGTTTAGAGTTTTGAACGAATCCCAACAAGGAGAGAGAGAGAACAGACAGATGTTAGTATATAGCTTTGGAAGATTGCTTAAGTTGCATGTCTCTTTGTCCTAATAAAAAAGAAGAGATTGGATAATACCAATTTGTATGGTCATTGGCATTGGGTTTGAAAAGTAGGGAAAAAACAAAGCCAAAATTTTGGACAGCAATTCCCACACTTTAAACCCCACTAGGAAACAAAAATCACTCACCCCCCCCCCCCCCCAAGTCCCCCATTCATTGTTTTGTCCTTGTTAGGGCTTGTTTGGCTTTATCTATCCATTTGGAATCCCTAAAAGGAAAGAGAGGCCACCCACCCAGCCAGCGCCCATCCCTCTGATTCCCTGTCCACCTCATGCAATGACAAATACTTTCAAAATTCAATTTAGCTAAATAATTTTTTATTTTATATATATTTATGTACATGAAAGTCTTAGCGTTTAATCTTTAATAGTTGGAACTAAAAAGTATAGTTCTCTTTTAATAAAGCCTTTGGCAAGACTTTTTCTCTTATTTTACATTTAAATAAATTTTATTTTAAATAAAAAATTATATTTATATTTATTTCGAATAAATAATTTTGAGATCGATCTCCAAATAAAGTGTATAAATTCGAGTTAAGCTTAAGCATGGTCGAAGATTGAGCAAAGATAATTGATTTATGTTAAAAATTTATTTAAATATAAATATAAATATAAATTAAAATTATATTAAGTAAATTAAAAATTTATTTATATATAAATTAAAAATTTATTTAAAAATAATAAAAATATATGAATTTATTAAATGAAATGGTGAATTTTAAGAAATTTTATTATTAAAAAAAAAAGTTGGGTAAGTTTTTATTTGGGAGAGAGAGAAAAAAGAGGAAACGAAGGAAAGTAAAGACAAAAGCTTGTGAAAGAGAAAGGGCTCAATTTCTCAGAAAATTCCATATTCCACTGAAGGAGGGAACGACAACAAATCATAAAATGACAAAGCTTTCCTTCACGCATTGTCGACAACGTTGCCACGACCTGTGCATCGCTTAGCAAACCCCTTCTTTCCAATACCAAAAAGTACTCAGACCCTGCCTGCCTGCCCTTTAATTTTGAGGTTTTTCTAACCCATTTTATTTGACTCTCTCTTGGTGCTTTTTTTTTTTTCATAAAAACCAGACTCCAATCTGTGCTTGAATTATAGATTCCAATATTGGGAACTTCTATGTGCTTTCATTTGGGGTTTTGATCAAGTGCAAAACCAAGTAAGGATTTGGCTCAACCCTTCTTCTTCTGTTATTAATAAGCTGGTCTACTGGTATTTTTTTCCCTTCTATAAATGTTGCGGCCTTTTTTTTATTGAATTTTGTATGAATTGATGTGTATTACTTTCATGATCTTTACCTTTTGGAAGAATTCATGTTTCATTGTTTTTTTCCAAAAGAAAATTGGGATTGTGTTACTTTTTTTTGGGAGTGGGGGTAGATCCTAACTCTTCCATTTGTTAGACCTGTTAAGCTTTTTCTCTTTGGGTATTTGGTCTGGTTCATTTGTTAGACTTGTAAATTTACAGGTCCTTTTGGCTTAAAAAAGAAATCTGATTTTGTTTTTTTCAAATCTTGTGAATTTTAACTATCTTCTGGTAATTTCAGTTCAGTTCATGCAAATTTGAATCTTGCATGAAAATTTGATATTTCTTTCTTCAGAAAAGGCCAGAACTTTTCTTAGCTTTGATTTCTTTTTGAAATTATAATCTAGTTTTGCTTCTTATATCCAAAAACTTTTAGGCTTTTTTTCCCTTCTTTTAACAGTGCCAATGTACCAAGACGAATCGTCGTCTGTGACATCATCATCATCACCTCTCCAAGTTTTCTCCATGATGTCACTCTCACCTAATTGGGGATCACCATATCCATGGCTTAGAGAGCTAAAATCGGAAGAAAGGGGTTTATATTTGATCCATTTATTGCTCACTTGTGCTAATCATGTAGCAACTGGTAGCCTCGAAAATGCTAATATTGCCCTTGAGCAACTAACCCAACTATCTTCTCCCGATGGCGATACTATGCAGCGAATGGCTGCATACTTTACCGAGGCGCTTGCTGACAGAATCCTCAAAGCCTGGCCTGGTCTCCACAAGGCCCTTAATTCCACTAGGATAACTTTGGTTTCAGAAGAAGTCCTTGTTCGGAAACTGTTTTTCGAGATGTTCCCCTTTTTGAAGGTGGCCTTTGTTCTTACTAACCAGGCTATTATCGAAGCAATGGAAGGTGAGAAGATGGTACATATAATTGATCTTAATGCAACTGAACCTGCACAGTGGGTCGCGCTTATTCAAGCTCTGAGCGCAAGGCCAGAAGGGCCGCCCCATTTGAGAATTACTGGGATCCATCAGCAGAAAGAAGTCTTGGATCAAATGGCTCATAGATTGACTGAAGAAGCTGAAAAATTGGACCTCCCGTTTCAGTTTAATCCGGTCGTTAGCAAATTAGAGAATCTTGACATCGAGAAATTGCGTGTTAAAACTGGGGAGGCTCTGGCAATCAGCTCCGTTCTCCAACTGCACTCCTTTTTGGCTTCTGACGATGAACTCCTTCGGAAGAAGTTGCCTTTAGCATTGAAGAATTTGAGCGGAATTCACTCGCAAAGAGCTCTCCAGATGAACCAGAGCACTTTCGGAGAGTTGCTCGAAAAAGATGTGGTTAATGGATATAGTCCTAGCCCTGATTCAGCCTCATCATCGCCGCTATCCTCAACCGCTTCAGTGAAGGTAGACGGCTTTCTTAACGCATTGTGGGGTTTGTCACCCAAACTGATGGTGGTAACAGAACAAGATTCGAATCATAATGGTTCTACTCTGATGGAGAGGCTATTAGAATCTCTTTACTCTTATGCAGCATTGTTCGATTGTTTGGAGTCTACCATCTCCAGAGCATCTTTGGAGAGACTTAAAGTGGAAAAGATGCTGTTTGGAGAGGAAATAAAGAACATAATAGCTTGTGAAGGATCTGAAAGGAAGGAGAGACATGAAAAGCTTGAGAAATGGATGCAAAGGCTCGAGTTGGATGGTTTCGGAAATGTGCCTTTGAGTTATTATGGCATGTTGCACGCAAGGAGAATGCTGCAGGGCTATAACTGTGATGGGTATAAAATAAAGGAAGAGAACGGATGCATCGTAATTTGCTGGCAAGATCGACCTCTTTTTTCGATATCAGCTTGGAGGTGCAGGAAGTAAAACTATGGGAGAAACATGTAGTTCTCCCTGGTATCTTGAGTTTTTTTTTCTTTCATTTTATGAAATGAAATCAAAGGGATTTTTGTCCATCTCTTAGCGCATACATTTAGAAAATAATTAGAAAGCTGCTGTCCCCATATGCTCCTCCTAGTCTTATCTTAAGGTGAAATTCCGCCTGTTAACTTTTACATTTAGTTTTTCATCTAAAGAAAACTCAATACTGATATTTGGCATGTACTGCTTAAAGCTTTTTAATTTTTGAGTGCAATGTACAGTTAGTTATTTTGCTCTCTCTCTCTCTCTCTCTCTCTCTCTCTCTTTCTCTCTCTGCATGTTGAAATGAAAGATTTAATGCGAGAATCACAAATTTCAAACAGATGAGTGGACCATGAAGGCTTGAAACTTTGAGACTTACGAACCTGCAACTTCTGCACCTAACCTCTCCTATCAGTGCGCTGAAAACTGATTTCTATGAGTCGTTGGCCCCGAGTTTTTTGTCGAAATTTTGGCTTTCTTTTTTGTTAACCATTTAATGTCTGCATCTCAGTTCCTAGTATATAAAAAGTTCTCATCCATACCAGGATTCCAATTGTACGAAATGGTAAAAGATCGACACCCATAAAAATCGAGAATGGCAATGCAGAGTTAACGTTATTCCGATTCGTTACAAATATAGAATGGATATGATATGAATTAGACATAAGTATATTTAACTTTTTAAATTTTTTTATAAAATTAAAAGATTATATTTTTATATCATATTTAAATATATATTATATACAAATATTAAATATAAATATATTAAAAAAATAAAAAGTTCGGATAACATAGTCGAAAGAGTAACCCTTTCCCATTCCTTGTTGAGAGAAAAATATCATGGGTTGGGCTTCTTTGGTAGGCAGGGTATTTGTTTAGAATCCAAAGTAGCTTAGTGTGGTCCATTACAAAGTACAGTATTATGGCATTAGCCTTTTCTTTTCTTTTCTTTCCTTTTCTCTTATGATTTTGAGTTTCACTACTCTTTTTCTGGTCTTTCGATTTTTAAATTTGATTTCTTATTTTTTTTTCAGTTTCCAATTTTTGATTTTTTACATATAATTTCAATTTTTTTTTTGAATTTTTAATATTTTTATAATGTCCTTTTTTTTAATTTTTTTAATTTTTTTTAGATATTTTGTATGTTTCTATTTTTCCAATATTAAAAAAAAAATGCACTCCCCTCCCCGTCCACCCCCACGCCAGACCCCGATAGATTTAACTAAATGTGAGAAGAAAATTCCAAACTGCCGGATGTAGTCCATTAGAGAAAGACGAGAAGGACAAACCTGGTAACCACAGCCACGATTAGACTAAAAGGGAAGATTGGAGTACAGAGATATTGGTTCAAATCCAATTCGTGTGCAAGAGCGCATGAGGTCCGTTCCACGTGAACCATTTCCTCGGAGTGGGCGCAGATAGGCTTTAATCGGTTGAGCGGGGCCGTCGGTCGACTTTCAACGAACCAAAGCGGATGGTGCGTGGACCGTTTGATCATGCATTCACATTGGCTTCAACCTATGCAATGACTGTAATTTCATGTATATGAAAAATTAATAATGTAATTTTCAACTTCACCTAGACAGATCCACAATCGCAACTCCAATTCAAACAGGTAATTAATCAAAATAAGACAAGTGCAATAAGAAAATAAAATGGGGATCCAAAACCCTAATTAATAAGATACCATAAATTGTACGTTCAAAAAATTTATTTATATTTGATGGTTACTTCAACTTCTTTCCCCGAACAAGGGAACCAAAAAAAAGAATGGAAGGATCAATAATTAAGTATGTGAAATCTAATCATTAATTGAAATCACTTTTAATGATTTTAATTAATAATGTCCTACATAAGGAACTAAAATTCATATAATAAATACCTAATTTTCACCAATTATATATTTCCTAATTTATGATACTCTTTTTTTTTTTTAATAAATAACCCTAGCTAGGTTTCATATAGTAGTACTACTATAAATAGAGCCTTGGTTGCCATGCCAATAAGGTTATACGTACGTCCCTTGGAAGAACTCCCAAAGTTCGGAACAGTTTGGCTTCCAAATTCAAACCTAAAGGTAGGTTTTATTTTTTGCAAAAAACACTTCCTTTAGTTCTTACTTCAATACATTTTTTATATATACACACCCACACACGTCCGCGCAATAATCTACTTATATTAGTGTAGCATTAACTTAATTTTATATATTTTAATAATTTTTATATGATTAATATGTTAATAAATTGATTATTAAATTTACAGTTTAATAATATAATTATATTCATAATATATATAAAATTTTAAATTGATCCAATACTTATAAAAAATATTAATTTTTTTAAAGGTCAAAAGATTTTTTTTACATGAAACAAATAATTATAAATTTTTAATTTATTAAAAATTTAACACGCATAATTTATATAAATAAAAATTAAAATAAAATAATTAAATTAAATATATATATTATAAAAATTATAAAAATATATAAAATTAATATAATTTTACGTAAATAAATCTCTCGCCATGCATATATTTGAACCTCTTTAACTTGTTGTATTCCTTACAGTTTCATGTCTTAAAATTAATTATGATTGACAGGTAAGGACGCATATAATGGAATATTCATACATAATATGGGGAATTGGCGCCGTGGTAGTCGTACTCGTTGTTGTATTATGTGCATGTTGGAGTGAGAAAATAGCGAAACAAGAAGAACGAGAGGAAGCTGCTCAAGCCTAGCCCCTGGGATTATCACGGGATCAAACGAAGAACCAAAAAAATAGAATAAAACAAAATTATGGAGAACAATCTCCTTCGACTTTATTATAATCAAACTATTTAATTACTAATTACTATTAGCTTTCATGCATTGAATTCCTTAAATTATCATTTGTCTACGTTTTTATGATCCTACCTTAATTAATAAAATAATTATTAATATCCTAGTTTTATTTTCGTGTTCGTTTCTTTTTTTTCTTTTTATGAAAATAATGTGATTTTTTTTTACAAAAAATAAGGTGTTATCTTTGTCTACTCTGCTCATGATATATACATATAAAAATATATAGTGTTATTTTAATTAATTATTCTATATACAAAAAAAAAAAAAAGGTAATCCAAAGCGTGTATATTTGTTTTAAATAGCAATGTAAGACTCGAATTAGCTTTTTGCAATTCCTTTTATTTTCTATAAAGTAAAAATTCTCTAATTCTCTATATATTTTTTTTAATTTTAATCAAGGTTTTTTCTATTAATTCTTTTGAATTCATTGTATGAATATATATAGTGCAAATTTCATCGTCTACTTTTGATTACATAAATATGCTCAAAAAAACTAATACCTTTGATATAAACATATGCGGGGATGAGAACTAAATCTCGATGCACGGTATAATACTAGAGAGATGTCATGGGACCCAATCATCACAACTATGGTCCATAGAAATTGTCGAAATTGTCCAGAAAAGAACCCTTTTGCTTAACACCATACTCACCGTCAATCATATAATTTTGAGCCAACGTACCGATTGCTTACGCTCGAGTCTAGGGCCATTGTGCTGGACAAATGTTTCCTGACTACTAGTTAATTATACTTATCCTTCAATTTTTTAACTCAAGCGAAACTGGGAGCAAAGTGCGCGCAAGAACACAATTCATAAGAAACAAGCTCATCACTCCCAAACAGTCGAAACATCAGGCAAGCATAACGAAAAGCTTTACAGAAGAGAACCTATCCCTAAAGCACAAGAAAAACCGGATCATTTGAATGAACCAAGAACTTAGTAGCTAGTAGACCTAATGAAATAGGAAGTTTTATATTTTATTTAAAAAGAAATTCCGATTTCAATCATTTTGAAGAGGGTATTCAAGCTTCAAAAAAATCAATGAAAGAAATTGAGCACAATTTATTGTCATCCATTATTTTTTTTTCTTTCTCCGTTGTTAAATACAAAAACTTAAATTCAAAGCTGGAACTTCCCTTAAAAGAAAGATGAGCACAATTTTTTCATCATCTTTTTAAAGATTATTTGCTAATTAAAAGTTAAGAGGCATGAAAACTTTGATAACATAGCAATTAGGAATGTAAACAAGTGGTCTACAATCAGCAGAAAATTGGCAATAGATTGATTATACAAACTTTCCTGCAATTTTGAATGGTAAATACAAAGGTCCACACAAAGAGAAATCAATTTAGTTAATTACTAAAATGCAGAAACTTGGCAATAGATTTAGTCAGTAATAATTTGATAACTATTTGTTATCACCAAATGTTATACCTATCTATTTCACATCTGAGAAGGCAGTTTAGTTACCATGAAATCACCACTACTGTCAATTTAGAGGCTAAAGTTAACAATGCAATTTGATAACACGAGCTAACCTCTCAAAGAAAACGGGGCACATGTTTGTGCTGAACATAATGACATCCCTCATCCACTCTGGTGCCACTCTCTCAAATGTCCCCAATGATGATACCTGGTACACCAACTCTGCTTCATCTCCGCCTGCTTTGTTTATCCATGTTAGGCTGAACGAGTAACCTGTTTCATTTATCCAGAATCAAATAATGAATTAGTTTCATGTAACCCTAAACATGCTTCAAACCATGAAATACATCAAATCAATAACATACCAATTTTAGGAAGAAAATACCAAGAACTAGAAATGAAAGAAAGATGGAAATACTCCGAATTCAATGAACTGAGAATGATTCTCAAGTTAAGAATTACCACTTGATTGATGCAGAGCTGAAATGCATAGTCCTTCAGATTGATTAACAGCAGATATTTTCATGCCCACCAAGCACTCAATAAGAGATTGAAACAGACAAGTCCCACCATCGGTGGCATTTGCACCTAGACTGCCTTTACAGCATTCTGGCTGCATGACAATTCAATAATCAGTACAGATGTAGAAACTCACATCTTTTGAGTAAAGAAATGCGCAAGTGAGGACATACCAGCTGAACATGTTCAAGAACCTCGCGAGACGAAGCTTTCTCAGATAAGTCTCCTGTCAATGCACTCAACGTGGCAACATTATGGCTAGCTGAACCAGGAATACCTATATTGTCTTGTGTCTCAGCAGCAGATTTCCTGCTGCGCTTTCTTGTTATCATTCGAGTGGAATTACCAGAAACCCTTTCTGCTGCAACTTGTGCACTTCCAGGAGAGACCATTGGTATATTATCTCTTTTCCCACCCTTCACATGTCCCTCTTGATGCAGATTTTGCAGCCTCATAACTTCTTCAGAGAGTTCTTTATCTGCCATAAATTTTAGCATTCAGAAAAAAAAAAAAAAAAAAAAGGCTAAAGATATGCTTGATGGCTGCACTAATAGGCTAAAAGTTCTAACAAAGGCAAGTCATTAGCAGCCCAGTGCAGAAATCACTTAAACTTGGCCAAGGATTGATTTTATACTATAAACCACATGTGGACTTCCATCAAAGAAGCTTCAAATTAGATCCTCCCCCCCCCCCCACCAAAAAAGGAACAACTTCCCTCAAATTTAAATATACTTTCAGCTAATAATTACCAGTGTATGCACATTTATCTTGTTATGTTTTCAAAGGCACCATGTACAAATTCTTATACTTAAATTTTCTTTCAAATTCATATTATGTCTAGTTAATGATTGAGGTGTTCAAATAACATTCAACTTTGTATGAATGCCAAAATAGAAGATGAAGTTGGACCTATACACAATTGTGAATATGCAACTTGATCATCAGCATGATAACTATCAAACTTCATGATTTAACATTTCAAAGTTATCGGGGGGGGGGGGTGGGGAGGGAAAGCAACAGATCTATTAACCATTCTGGGAGAAGCAATGTAGAGCAATAGTGAAAACAAATTAACCGTCATTACCTTTTACAACCTAAGTACCTACTTCAAGGTCCACAATAGACCTAAAACCTGAATTCATTTTCCATTCAGACAAGCACTTGAGCTTAGAAATTCACTCCAACCAAAAGCATAATTTTCAGTTCTTTGGTCAATTAAAATGATGAAATATTATTATTTTATTGTTCTTACCCAGCATACGTAACATCCTTAGCATCAATTTATGCCAGTTTTCTTGCAATAGCATATTCAACAAAGATAAAGCAGAACAAGGCCAAGAAAGTTAAGAATGTCAATGCCACTACATACATATTCTACACTGAAAGAAAAAATTACAAACAAAAATCATCAAGTAACACTACTTACACTTCTGGTTCTCTTCAATCAAAAGCTTTTGGTAGTCTGCACATTGCTTGTCTTTGCTGGACCTGCAATTTTACATTTGTGCTAAAGTTCAAGAAAGTAGAAACTGAAATCCTAACATGAAAAGACAAAAGTGAAAATTAAAATTACTTACATTATAGAGGCCACTTCACTTCTCAACTCATTAACTTCAGCATACAACTTTTCATTTTCACTCTTCAAGTGCTGTATCAACTCCTCTGCAGCTGCAACAACAGAAAGCAAACAACTAAGCATTTTAGAGGCATCCTAAATGTTTGTTCGAGTTTGTTTAACTAGTAACAAAGAAACTAGAGAATTTGTCAAAATAATGAAGATAGAAATTTTGTTCACGTTTGGTTCATTTAATTAATAGAAGTTCAAATAAGCATTATAGAACCTTATTCAAGCTATTGGCAAGCAGTTTGGTTCATTCTACAACCTCACGTTCATGGTTATAACTTACAACAGTCAATTTATTGCTTTAATACACAAGATTTATATTCTTCACATCTAGAGCTTGGGCCTTAAATATTGGTTCAACAATCAGAACAAGGTTATTTAGAATTCTATAGTAGCTAGTTTCTACCATCACCAACAAATCAAATTTAGAAATGCTAAAGACTCAATTATTCCTTCCATGAAATAAGAGATGGTATAACAGCCATGCGGGGGGAGGGGTGATGAGAAACTCAAAACATCCTGCTTCTATTTTAAAGCTTTTCGTCACACTGTACTAAAATTTCATTACAGCTATCTATAAAAAAGATAGTAAATGTAAAATCATCAGTCGCAAGATAAGTCAAACCATTAAATGTTGAACCTCAAGATGAAATGGTTTTGAATTAGAAAATGTATTATTTTCCATTACATTTCTGCATTTCATTAGGAAGGTCCATAATAAGAACTTATCAACGATTTAAGAGCCAAAATCAAGTGCTAGTTATATTTTGTTATACTTCTATGATATATGCTAGATGAAGAAGACAAAAAGAAAACGAGAAAAATTTGAGAATGACAAAAAATAAAGACAAAAAATATAGTAACATGAAGATATACTCACCATGCACATAACCTAAGAATTTCTCTTCTTGATCTCTATTTATGTCTTCCATTTCAGACAGTTTTCTCTTCTGAAAAAGAAATGAAAATCATATCGAGTGAGTAAAGATA
Organism: Adansonia gregorii; assembly: GCA_038382025.1. Classification (NCBI taxonomy): domain Eukaryota; kingdom Viridiplantae; phylum Streptophyta; class Magnoliopsida; order Malvales; family Malvaceae; genus Adansonia; species Adansonia gregorii. Next base: position 8,568,486 of record JBBYHO010000021.1, read on the forward strand.
AAGCTGCATTTGCTCTCAACAGATGAAAAAAAAGAAATCGAAAATACCACTTTACCAAACTAAGATAAAATCGTATACATCTTGCAGCTGAATCCACTTTAACGAGAGAGAGAGAGAGAGAGAGAGAGAGAGAGAGAGAGAGAGAGAGAGAGAGTTTTTAAACATTTCGATCTTTTCTTAAGTTTTATTGGCAGCCAAACTTATAACGAAAGACATAGTATGACAGACCTATAAAGGAGGGGGAAACAGGGTGCAAAATCTAAATATAACATTAAAAATAAAAATTTAGGGGCAAGAGGAGTTGCGATACCTTGAGTTTGTCATATTTATCATAAAGTTTTGCATATAAAGACTCCATCTGCAAAACAAATAAGAAAGGCCATTTAATTCATATGAACAGAGAAGATATTAACCAAAATCCGTAATTTGGGAATCAGAGCTTAAGTCCTCAAAGAAACCCTAGTTTCCGTGTTCAAAATCGATAACTACAGAAAATGAAATGGTAAAAGAGAAAGTAATCAAACAGAAATTATGAAAAAAAAGAGAAAGTAGAAGGAGAAATTCGAAAACGACCTGATAACTGAAGGATGGAAGGATAACAATGGCGATTGTTGATGATGATATGGCAAAATTAATTAAGAATTAGAAGAGGAAAAGAGAATTGTTATATTTTTTAATCTCTGTTTGGTAGCCTAGGAAAAGCGGGAAAATGGAAATTTGAAAAATCCAAGCTCTCAGTTGGTTGGCTACTCCGCTTGACTTGCTGTAGGGTTAAGAAGAAACATCTAAGCGAAAACGATTGGAAATTTGAATATTCAACTTTTTTCTTTAATATAATTAACAGAATGGAACGGTGTCGTTTATAACTGTAGCACTCTTCTCTACTTACTAGACTGGACAGAGCCTGTCTGGGCTCGGGCTTGACCTGATGAGAGGGCTAAGCATGTTTTCTATAACATTTATTATAAATTACACCAAAATATTACAATATTTATTCTATAATTATTTTTTTAAAAAAAAAGGAAGGGAAAGGAAAACTAATGAACAGAGGAGAATAAGAAATTATAATTTTTTTTTTGTTTTTCTCATGAGGAAAAAGGTTTTGTTTTTTTTTCTCAATAAAAAGATCCAAAGTCTATTTTTGTTCAATTAAAATATTTTTTTCTTTTTCTTTTTATCCAGGAAAAACCTCAAATCCAAACCCAATAAGAAAAATCAAATGGTGTTATTGGTGTCTATACTTCAACCGTTAATTTTTCCATAAAAATAATAGGTTTAGAATCGGGGACGAATTTAGAGGTTAACGGAGCTTTGCCTCCTAAATTTTTATAAACCAGTGAAGGAAAACTTTCTTACTTAGAGTTGTTTGGATGGTTATTGAGATTAATTTTAATGAAATTAAAAATAGAATCGTTAATAAAATTAATTATTGTTATAATGAGATTAAAATCAGTAGTGAAATATATGTTTGAATTCAAATATAGTAAAAACAGTGAGATTAGAATAAAAAATAATTATTAAAGATATTATATTAAAATGAGTACATGTATATAATAAATAATTAAAATTTACATTTATATTAAATAATAAAATATAAATAAAATAATATTTTTGTTGAATAATAATTAGAAGTTTATTTATATTAAAAGAATTATTAAAATTATATTTATAATAAAATATGAATTAAAATATATTTTGTATTAAATAATATTAAAAAATACATTTATTAAAAATAAAAATATATTTATATTAGTAATTAAAATTATACTTATATTTAAAAAAATTAATATATAGAATTTAAAAAAAAAATGTAGAGAGAATAAAATGAGATCCCCCTCCTCCCAAATGCTTTGGGATTCCATCGTGTCAAAGTGTGATGAAATCCAAACAAAGTTTTAGTAAAATTTAAAGTTTAATTTTATTGATTTATATAGTTTAATAAAATAGAATTCAAAAAATAATTTAGTAAGATTCAAAGTTAAATTCTGTTAATTTAAATAATCAGTTGGAATTCAATGATTTGAATTTGAATGTGAATATTTATTATGATTTTTTATCCTCGTACTATAGCCTCTTTCTTTTTAAAAAAAAAAGAAAAACTTTCTGAGTTAAGAAAAAGGGAAAATTTTCAATTTGACCCTAACATTGTTAATTCTAATAATTTCTTTGTATTAATTTGTTAAACTTCTCATTTTTAAACTTCATCATTATTAATTTGATTTGTTAATTTTTGCTTAATTTTATGCAAAAAGATCATCAAAGAGTCTTTAGGCCAAGGGGATGCAACTTGTAAGCATCTTGACTGCTCATCCGCATTAGAAAAAAAAATGTGTTTTTTAGTTGGATTACTTGATAATTTAATTATTTTTAATTAGAATAAAATAGACCATAATTGTATCAGTATTAAAAATAACGGTGCGAATATATATAATCAAGGAAAAAAAAGAGAAATTAGACGTGAAGCACAAGTAATTTTGCTTGTAATTAAGTATTAAATTTAGTTTGTACAATAAAATGTAAAATGTAAAATGTAAA
>JBBYHO010000021.1:8631349-8643428 GCA_038382025.1 Adansonia gregorii
GGGGTAATGATGAACATTAATTAACTCATTTACACGAAAGAGAATAAATTTCAAATCCGTGAAGTGCACTTTTAAAAAAGAGATAATAACAAATTTTAAATAAAATTAATCTCTGATTATAAGATAAATGACGATATTTAAATAAAAATTAATAAAAACAAGGAAAATCAAAGTTGTCAAGTTACTGAAGGTGGTGGACGGGCAGTATTAGAGTAGTAAGATTACTTCATAATCAAATAACTGGTAATATGGTAATTAGTCAAATCTACCTTCATGATAGATATAGCCTTATAGGTGCTGCATCTTTCAAAAGGTTAAAAAATGCAACTCATTTAAGAAGGATCTTTCTGTTTCTTTTGATTCAGAAAGTGAAATCAACTGAAGACAAAAGAGGGTGCTTTCCAAAACATTTGACAGGGTGTTGATGCAACAATAATAAGGATTGATATTTGAGATGGCTGATGAATTTTTTGGTAAGAGACCTGCAATTGGGCTTCCAGACATTAGTATAATACAGAAAAAAATTAAAAAAAAAATTAGTTTCTTCTATATTTTTTAGACAAGACAAATATGAATAGTTTAAATGTAAATATAATATAAATTAATAAATATATTAAAATTTTAAATATAATTATGATACGGATATTTATTAAATATATCATGTTAATAGTAATTTTTGTTTAAATTCAATTATATAAATATATAAATATTAATATAAAAATAAAATTTTTATTATTTTTAATATATTTTAAATTATTGATCAGATGGATCAAACTAAATTTACGTTTGAATTTAAAATTTAAAATTTTAAAAATTTATAATTCGATGTGACCCATAAAAAGACTTAAATCTATTCATAAATTGTAAAAATTATATATAATTAAACTTGCATTTAACGACAAGAAAAAAGTAAAGTTAAAAAGCCAGTAATTTACCACTTATATCGCACCCATTTTGGTTCGATAATATCCAACTATACTTTTACCAAAATCACCCAGAATTTAAAAACAGATATAGTGAGCTTAAAAAACAAAAAAAAAAAAAAACAAAGATTGGTGCTTTCTAGCTATTTTTTCCCTCTCATTTTCCATTATTCCAAACGCAACCTCAAACCTTTAACTTAAAACCTTAGCAACGGAGACAAAACATTCCCTCGAAAATTTGCCAACTCAAAATCGAAGGAAAGGAAAAGAAAAAAAGCAAGAAAAAAAAAAACCAACAAATTGAAATTACGGTCGTTTCGGACGACTGCGAACAATAAAACAAGGGTGGAATTAGTTAATTTTTTTAGATCAATTGAGTGTAATCAATAACATATTGATATTGATAATTACGTATCTATTTTAAAATAAAAAATAGTATAATAACATATTATTTTTATTTTTATATCGATCTTTATTGATTATATCGATCTTTATTTATTAATATTGGTATATAATCATTTGTATCAATTGATATATTCAATTATTTTACTTTTAACGAATTTTTAATTTTTTTATGCCTTGATTGTTTTTATTTTTTATTATAATTATTACCTTTCAAAATAAAATATGTTAGTTAATTAAGTTTTTGACCCTAATTAATAATAATTTAATGTATTTTTAAAATATTTTGTACTTATTTATTTAATATTTAAAATTCTATATTAAATATTTATAATTTTAAAATTCATCTTTGCATACAAACATATATAAATTTATACAATGGATGCGTATTTGTATATTTATATATTATATATATTTTTAAAGAACTTAAAATATACTATAAATGTATATGAAAAATATTTAAAAATTATCGATAAACTTAAAACGGTATATCAAAATATATCGTTACTAGTGTACATCAATACTGTAACGAAAATAATATATCTATCTGTACAGTATTAACTACTTTAAGCAAAAAATAAAGATAAAGAATACTAATTTTTTTTCAAATTAAAATGTTAATCTTAAAAACAATATTTAAGATTAGGATTAAAAATTATTTTTGGTTATATGTTCTAATGCGTAAAATTAAATAAATATAAATTTAATTATATTTAATATATAAATATAGGCATTTTCAAAATTTGGGGTGCCAAGGCCACACGCCACGCGTCCCCTAATTATATTTAATATATAAATATAGGCATTTTCAAAATTTGGGGTGCCAAGGCCACACGCCACCCGTCCCCTCCCGCCCCTGCAATGAGAGGATAGTTTGACGGCGGAAGAAATCCAGGCAAAAGAACGGATCCGATTCCAACCAACAACCACCCTCAAAACTTCGTCGTCATTGACCACGGAAACTACCATTGATAATTGGATTAACAGATTTCCAGACCCAAGAAAAAAATATGAAAAACAGAACTGTCTAGTAAACGTTCTTCTTTGAAGCTGTTAAGTTTTAAAGATGAAAGTTAAAAGAAAATGAGTTAATATGAATGTAAAAGAAAAGAAAAGGGTCGAAACCCGAATTGGGGAAAAGGGCCACACCCGAACAATTAAAAGAAAATGAAATATATTATTAGAATTTTCGGTTTTTGCTAAAAATCTAAGGAAAAAAAAAATTTGTTTGAGCTGTACAATGTGTGAAACTCGGTAGTTTGTTTAATATACATTCAACTTTGTATCTAAATTTTAATGTTTGCTGTAATAGTTGTAAGAGTAAAACAAAACTAAAAAAAAAAAAATTTGGGGTGGGGGCGTTGTTTAATTGTTCATGATGCCAAAGCAATCCAATGACTTGTTGTGCATGAACTTGTTGGAGTGTCAATGATCCGCATCCATACCCATTGCCTCTCCTCAACTTCCCGAATTTCTGCCAACTGCATGTACCATTTTATAATTTTCATTAGCTTCTTATCCATTTATCAATCCCGACAAAAGCATTAATAAGGTTCTTTGTATCTTTTCTTCCCGATTTCGCTAATGCAATTAAGTTTCATGTTTAAAATTGTTCGCTTTTCGTGGACCCAAGGAAGTTTTTTGGGGGGAAACTTGAAGAAATGATGTAAAGAAATTTACTTGAGTTTTTGCCTGCTATATAGAGTTATAGTCTATGATGACATTTTTGTTTGATATTTGTTTGTTTGTTAGTTTGTTTGTTTCTAAGACATGTTCAGAAGTTTATTGTATACCTTGAATGTCTATGTTTTGGTTACTTAGGATAATTAATCAGATGTTGGAAATTAGAAACATGGATGAATTATGGTTTTGATTGCTTACTCTGCCATCTCTTAGCTCGAATATAGCCGAATCTTCAGAAAATAGAATTGGTCTTGTAGGAGCAACCTGCATGTATTTGTGAAGATTTAAGAATCATTTAAACATCACTATTGCTATAGGCGAGTAGAGTAAGTGCATGAGGATAGCTGGATGCAAACCTTTGAGTCACAGTTTCTGCTGGGTTCGTTTGGATTCTCCATATTGTTATCTAAACTATCTGTGAGATAGTTATCGGTACAGACTTCTTGCTTCCTGTCATGGGCTCCCAGTTCTGTTTGATCTTCGGTAGCTTTGTCTCTATTGTGTGGTGAACCACAGTTTTTCCATGTCCATGTCAATTTGTCCATGTACCTTAGGTATACGTTTCCGTCTGAACCTATCAAAAACAGTTGATTGCCTTTGAAAGATGGGCCAGGAGTAGCAACCAAGGTAACATCTTTGCATGGAGTGCCGTGTTCCACCCAGTTCCAGCCATCCCGTGCATTCCAGTGATATTCAACTAGTCCACCATCTTCTGAAAGCATGAAAAGTGAACCTGTAAGTGAAAACAACGAAGGCCTCGTAGCAGTTCCTGGCAACGTGGATAGTACCAAATGCTGAGACTGGTGATGCTCATGCCACAACTCAGTCACTTTGTTATACTGGTAAAGCCGGCCATTTCTTCCAACAACAAACACTATATTCTCCCTAAATATTTCTTGGTCTATTATGCATGCAAGTTTGGTTTCTGGAGGGTTTCGGCAATCTTTCCATTTGAACTTTCTCAGGGCAACCTACATGACATTAAGGATGTTAGTTAGTGCAACACTTTGGGAACATTTCAAAGAATCTCTACCACTAGTTTCGAAGCCTAGATACTGGAATTATGTTTGAAGTGTTAAAATTTACCTTTTTTTAATTACTTTTAAATTTAACTATTAGACGGCCCTTGACACTGTGCCATAGCATTTGGATACTCAGAATGTGGTACTGCTTAAGGTATAACGTGAAATTTTGCTGTAGTGAAATGGGTTTAGGTATAGTATGGTGAAAACGAGATAAATTGAGTCTTTACTTGAATATATAATCCAAGGCTTGTGCTCATAAAAAAATTGCAAAAATGAAAAGTAGGATGCTTGTTGTTATATTGCTGTTTTTGCCTTTTCTTTGTTTTCTCTTTTTTTTTTTTAGGAGGCAAAGAAAAAGAAACAAAACAAACCATGTTGTGATTAGTCTGTTATGGTTTGCTGATTATATTTGATTTCCGCAACTTACGGTGAACCGCAGTAGTCTTCCGCTTTTGCTTATGAAGAAGACTGCATCTTCTGCTGTGACTTTCAGTTTACCTGGCATACCATCCCAAGGAGGGCCTGCAGTAACTTGCGTTCCTTTCCTCATTGCAGTGCAATTGATCCATGCTAGCTCGTTGTTGCTTCTTTCTCTGATAAGCAAGGTTCCATACATGTCAACAAAAAATAAACTTCCATTGTAGTTTCCTAGGGAACCTCTCATAGGTGTTGAATGATCGTGTCTTAACCAGAGCCATACACTTTCAGCAAAAAGGTATTCAAATGTCAAACCACCATCTGTTATGATAAAAAATGATACTCCTGCTTGCATCACCCTCAGTCGGAAATTAGTGTTGGTCCACTTATCTGGAATTCTGTATTCTTCTGATGTTTTCACTATCTTACACCTGGATGTGCCTAGAGATAAGTAATCTTGTTGTGCTTTATTACCCTTTCTCCTCTTTGTCAGGGATCTTCTATTTTCTCCATCATTCGGTTCATCTTTTATACCTGCTATGCAATTCGTAGGTCCACGTTCTTCTGTACAATACTCTGCGTTCCATCCTTCTGTCTCAGGGGCATCTAATATTGACCAGACATACCTAGTTGATAATTTTTTTCGCATGTTAAATTGATATGTTGGCCCTGAATTTTCACCACCTAGGCCAGGTAGATGTAACTCTGCAAGTCTGCCATCATCCAGTGCAAACAGGGTCCTGCCTGGTTGAAAGTTTAGTCCTGAAATACCTCTTGCGGCTTTTGTGTTTGGTGGATGCATACGATTCAGCCATGCTGCTGAAATTTGGTTCTTTTGAGCTAAACCTGTCTTCACATGTAAAAGTTACGTCAAGGATGCAGCATGGTTGCCAGGTTATCTAGAAAATTTAACTAGTAGGTAACGTGAAGGCGTCATTATTTTAAGGCTACATAATTTCATACATTTATCCTATTTTGCTTGGAGGACTCGTATAATAAATGCCTTGAATTCCCAGATTTACTGGTACATACGAAGTACAACTTCATTTGTCCTCCCTCATTGAGTCTAGAGTTTTGCAAGTGAATTTGGTTCGAGGAACCTAGATACTTCTTTAGTAGTTAGAAATTTTTTTGTGGCTCGGATTTGAGTTATCTTCATTGTTTGATGAAATTCATTGAATTGAAAGTTGCTTTTCAAACTCTTCTTGTAACTTATTTTACTTCTGAACATAACGCTGATTGATTTATCATCTAACTCCCACATTTTGACCTTCTAAATTATCTGCTGTCATGGCCCCTTGACACATTTTTCCTTTAATCCTTTTCATTCATCTTCAGCTTTATATTGATAAGTGATTGCTCTGATATATGGGAGTATTTAGAGGCGACTAAGACAATACTTACAAATTTTGAAGGCCAGGCCTACGTATAGTTAAATGTGGAAATATCTTTTACCATTGGTTTCCACATTTTGCAGTTACCTTTACTTCTGGTGTTCTAAATCTTATTATTTCTTTTCTACTCCTTGATGGACTGTATCAGCTTCTCTCATGTCGACATATTTTTAACTGGTTTCTTGATCATTAGCAAAGGAAGAACTAATTGGTGGCACCTTAAAGGAAATGTTTACTAGAAATTAGAATTATACTCTGATGTGGTCCAGAATGAGATTACTATTGACATTACTGTCCTGATGTATGAGAAATTTATGTTACTCAGGGTTAGTGTCCAATAAGGTATGTGTTTAACAAAGGTATGTTCAAAATTTTTAAAAGTTTTTTCAAAATGGATATATGTAAGAGGCAAGTACTTCAAAAAAAATGAAGAATCGGAGCAGCAAAGCGCCCCCCCCCCCCAAAAAAAAAAAGAAAAGAAAAAACTAGAACTATCTAGGAATTTTTCAGCTTAACCTCATAAAAAACTAGTAGGTTTCAAGAAACCATTTAAGGGAGATTACCTATCAAACTATTGAATCCTTTTTTTTAAAATAATGAAGAAGAGAACAGTACTGAGTTGCTTTATAACACTATTTGACTTACCTGACTGGTTTGGTATTTGATACTCCAAAACTGATCCAGTGGATGTAGTGAGAAACAATGAGAAGAATCTATTTGGTTCATCTTCTAGCAAGGGAGTAATAGATGACAGGTGATGTTCTCCTGGACTGCCATGGGTTATCCATTTCCATTTCCTTTGATGCAGTCGTCTCTCTACCAGTTGACCTCCCTGTATGTTTAAGGAAGCTTGTAAGACATGACATCAGATTTAGGATAATAGGATATGTACACATTTTTTGGTGCTATAATGTGTAATTAGTTTGTAAGCATTGATGATATGGTAGGAATTATTTATGTAGAGTACCTTTGTTAGGAGAAACAAGGATACAGAGTGATCTCCATTCAGGCCATGTATTGTGCACCCCATTAATGGTATTAGAGAACCCTCCTTTGCTGTTTCTTCACTCCGTAGATGCTTTTTCCATGACGGCCTCGAGCTCTTATCATGTTCATAGAGGTCACCTGTAGAACTATAGCACCATTTCATGTTTAGCTCACTTTTTTCTTTTTTGAATAATCATGTTTAGCTACTTTGGTAATCTTAAAGCTTAAAAGAAACAACAGATTATAATTTTTACTCTGATAGCAACATACATAGACATTCGTGACATTCATGCATAACTCTTTCGTTCATATCTTAGGAGCTTTTTTTGAGAAGTATTTTATTTACGGTGCATGATTTCTCCCTTTGACAATGCTTATATATCTAGCTAACTTTGATTTGTGTATTTGTCAAAAAAGAATGGGATAAGTTCTGTTTTAGCAGTCTACTAAAGGTGATGGATCAAATTTACCACTCATCTTTGAACATGTACAGTTTTACCATTGTACTTTTTAATTTGGTTCAAAATAGCCAAAAGTTAATGGTAAAAGAATATTTTGTGCAAAACAACGGAATATTCTACAAAATATTTTTAACTTTTGACTATCTTTGAGTTAAATTAGGAATAGTAGTAAAATTGTTCCCGTTGAGAGATGAGTGGTACTTTTTTTTTTGATAAATTGGGATGAGAGAAGGGATGCTTGGAATCGATCTTAAGCTTACATGCCAACTGTAACACAATCTTCGCTACTAGGCTAAGAGGTTGTTGGCAAAGATGAGTGTTAAATTTGATCCATAATCTTAAGTAGAATAGGAATATAGAAACTTATCCCAAAATAATAAAATATGCCTTGTTCTTTTTGTTGGCCAAAAAAATAAGACTAAAGGATTTTGGATGCGTGTGTGCCTGTACTTACGGAGAGAAAGAGAGAGCACCTTATTGTATATACTACTTCTGTTCTAATTCTAGCTGCGTCAGCAATTGCTGCAACATCTGCTCCTGGTGGTCGGCCATGATTCTCCCACCTATTCTACGTTTACAATTACAACACATAATCCCTACTGGATATTAGGGTCTGCTATTGAAATTTAAATCTCATTTATAAAGACTGGCATTGAGGCATCAATGGTAGCAATGAATGAAGTTCTCTACTTGCATTAAGACTTTGAAAGGAAAAGGTTCTACCTTGGAGGTTCAACCTCGCTGAGTTCTAGCAACAAGCCATTTTTTGTGCAGAAATAAACTCTCCTGGATCGAGTTCAGAAAAATGAAGAAACTATAAGTAGAGACACATTACATTTATATTGCAATGAAATTAGACCATGCCCCCGCATTATGTATTATTCCCATAAACAAAACTCTTGATATTGAATTAATGTACTTACAGCCCATCATATGAAACAATACCGGACTTTATTTGAATCACTGAACTCTGTTCTGCTTCTTTATTTGTACTTTGATTGAATGCAGGTTTGAACTCCACCCAGATTGGCTCTGAGTTGTCACTGAGTTTCATCTGAAAAATGGAGAATAAATCAGCCAAAACTAGCAACAAGGAACCCTCTTGAGGTCACAACACAAGTACGTCCCTTTTGCAAGAGGTTATATGTTATATTATTCTGTCTATGGATTCAAAATATTGTGAATGGGGTTTTGAGGTGGAGAGTGGGGTATAGTAAGTATAATAAGTAGCAAGTTTTTGCTCAATTACAGCTGTAACCTGAATTAAAATCATCATTGAAGTAATTTGTATTGCGTAGGCTAAATAGGGGATTACAAGCTAAAATAATCAACAGTGGACAATTTACTCTAAAATTCTTTGATTTGAGGGATTTTAAGAAGTGAGCTTTTCAGGGTTTGGTACATTGGTTCACCTTCAAACTGTTAAAAGTATGTGCTTTACCGTGGTGTTGGCCTTGTTTCCTGTTAGCTATGATTGGACTTTATCCTGATACAGAGTCGAGTCGTGCCTAGGATCCTCCATTAATAGTTTATGCATCTCAAAAACACCGTTGGACTTCTTTCCGACCACCCTTTGTTTCAGGATAATTGACATTTGACTTCACTGTATTCCGTATGTGCATGATGATCAAAGTGCTTCTTTGTGCATGCTCTAATTCTGCTCTATGATGTAGATCTTAGTAACTCGACTTCTCGCTCTTAAAATACTCATCAGAAGATTGCAGAAACTTTTAATAGTAGGTACTAACACAAGGGGGACCATGATCCAAATATCGTTTAGTTGAAATTTACTTTGTTCACTTACCGTCGGAAGGAAATTCATCTCATCCAGATTGTAACCTCTATCCCACCAAACTTTATGATAACTAGACAACTAGTAAAAAAAATTGAAGGGAAGAAGCAAAAATTGAGTAGGATGTTTGATTCCAATGTTGTTTCTTTACCTGTATATCAATATTCAATACGCTAATTAATTGTTCTGATTTGAAAAATACCCAAAATGTTTCACTAAGAAATCCTGCATAGTTCATAGTATTTCATCGAATGTAAAATTTAAAGCGACTGACGCTTAGTAGTACCTGGTATAGATTTCCTTCCTCCGAGATAGCAAGAATTGTCTGGTTGACTATCAAAACCGAGACTGCTTTACCTGCCGATATCTGCAAATCATGTGGTGCTATAACCCACTGAACTCCATTCCAGAACCTCTCGTATATAGACCCACTTTGACCGGTGACCCAAATGGATGTATCCGACATTTTAGTCAAGGAAATTCTTTTTCTTAGGGGCAAAACTGTATGAGAGTTGTCTTCCTGTCCTCCCATACAATCATCCCTCATTTTGAAGTCGTTCTTTTGGTCAGAAACATCTTTTTCATTTCCAAAGTGCTCTTCTTTGGTCCCTTTTGTTTGATCAATCGAACCAACTTTAGTACAGTTATCATTAACACAAGATATAAGATCAAAAGGAAGTTTCACTTCAACCCAGCTGTTGGATTGCTCTTGAAACTCCCAGAACCGATCTGTTTTCTGCTCGAATTGTCTAGTTGTTTGTTGAACAAGCTGTGGGCATAATGAAGCAGAAGCAAGAAAGACAAGGTAGCTTATTGACAAAAAGACCCAGATGAAAATTATTAAATAGAATATAGACATGGTACCCGAAGAACCTTAGAAAAGGGAAGATGAAGCTAGATATAACACAACTCTTCCAAACCAAGATATACTGATTGTGGCACGAGCAAATTAGGCTGGTTCTGTGCAGTTTGCGGTGTGCACCATATGGACCATTGGCGAAAAGGCTATCCTGAAAGTACTTAGAGGACTAACCATCACTTTTTGAAAGATAGCTGCTCCTTTCATGGCCTCTCTTTATCGCCATGAGAGCTAGAAAAAGAAGATTATGGCAGTGGGGGGGTCCATGAAAGAAAGAGTAGAGAAATAATTGCATAATTCAGATTTCATAGATTGTAACTATCCCAATATTGCTGGCATCTGCATTTGTCAACTCTCTTTTCTTGCGGTAACAACTAACAACAGCAAAGTCAAGTTTCTCGGTATGCTTTGCTTAACTTGTTCTTTTTTTACTCCCTACATGTGTTGTTGCTGTTAGTGATGCTTTTTCTCACCTAATTGTAACGTCTTTGTGACAGTCTTACGTTAGTTAATTGCAAAGTGTAAAGTTTAATCAGCGTGGTAAACATGATGGTGGGGAATATCCTTACTTGCTTTTATAAAAGTAAATCCATTTCGTGAATTTCATCTGCTAACTCCATGACAGGTCCAAAGGAAAAGATTCACTGTATTTACATGTTGCATTAAGGCAAGTTCATCTTTCAAATGATCAAATGACTTTACAGCTGCAGCCTCTTGATCAAAGGCAAAAGGGGCGGTCCACTAAGGGTCGTTGGTTAGTTGGTTCCAAGCATATGAAGATTTTCTCGGTAGAATTCTTCTACCTGTTTATTTGAATTTGTAGGATGCAAGAAATGGGCAGGTTACCACGCGTCAGCTGATTTATGTGGTTACTAATTTTCTATGGTCATTGGCAAATGAAAGTGACCCAGTACAAGTTGGGCTGATTCAAGGGGTTTATTTATTGACAAATTGATTAGTCAATTATTTCAAAAGAGTTTCATTTTACGTTAGCTACATTGGATCAATTGATTAAATTGACTCAATTGAGAATTAGAATAAGTTTAATATGCGATTATATATAAAATCAGACTATATTTGATCTAGTTTAAAATCGATTTAATCAATAAAAAATAAAAAAATTATTTTTAATTTTTTTAAAAAATATTTTATAAATAATAAAAATTAAACGTATAATATCCTAAAATTATATCAAAAATTATATCACTAAATCAAAATGTATATTCTTATCAATTATTTATTAATTTAAAATTTAAAATTATTTTAATTTAAATTTATTGGTTAATTAATTTAATCGGTGGACGAGGAATGGGAAGTCATTCTGGGTTGATTTTCAATCAAGTTTTTAAATATTGCACATATATATATACACATACATACATACATACACACACATATCATGATTCTGAGAGCTGTCATCATCCATGCATGGTCCACGTATCATCATCATTGAACTTCTCAATTTGGGTCGATGTGATGTGAATCCCATTATGGTTATGGCACGTACCATCTATCGAATTCTGAATACCCAAATCATCGTTTGGATTCCATCAATTGGATTCGTTCATCATTCATTTATCAGTGGCCGTGATAGGAGAAATGGTGCCAAAAACCGGGCTCCACCGGACTTATTATGTGTATGCCCTCGGGATTTAGTGTCGAACATTTTTAAAAATGAAATGTGCGTGGAATCTTCCGTTGGAAAAGGATTAAAGTAAATGTGTCCTTTAAATATAGAGACGTACGTGTTTCATAGATTTCGGCACATATGATTATTAGTGCATTTAGGCTTTTGGATGGTCGAATTGTGTATTAATATTAATAATAAAAATTATTATATTAGATGGCATTTAGTATGTGTATGTGATAATTTTAATTGTCTGTTTCAAATAAAAACAAATAAATTTATTTTGAGTTATTTATGTTCGTACACATAAGTTTTTTTATACAAAGATATATTTATTTAGTCAGATATGTAATTGTTTATTTATACTTCTCTGAACTTAGCAAGAAAAGATTACTAAAACCTTTTCAATTTTTATTCACCTTCGTATTCAACTTTTTAAATTTTTTTTTATAAAAATTTATTTTAAACATTCGTTATAGCAGTTTATTAATTTATACTACATTACTCAA
>JBBYHO010000021.1:8646537-8664625 GCA_038382025.1 Adansonia gregorii
GTTCTTCTCAAATCAAACCCTGCAATGCAATGCATTGCATGCACTAATATAATGATAAGACCAAAAAGGAGGGTTAATAAGAAGGGCATAGATAAATACAGAAAGGGAAGTCCTTAGTCAATAAGGATTAGGAAAAACGAATCCTATACTGGTCGGATTAGGATTACACAGATGGAACCTTCACTTTCCTGCTTATTTTTGGCGGCTTCCTTTTTTTTAATATATATATATTTTAATTTTAATCCTATTACAAGTTTTTTTTTTATCAAGCCGAAGTAAAGAGAGATGGCAATAGTAAGATATTCGTAATTATTTAATTTATTTTTTACGAATTTGAAGATTATAATTATTAGTTGCAGCGGATGCGAACATGAACTTTTGGATATCCATTATCTAAAATCGTGTCATACATGCGGATAATAAATTCGGATATTCAAATCCGTTGTTCAAATTTGTTTTTGTAAGATATTAAAAATTTATGCTCTAAGTAAGAATTGAACCCTAACCTATGGAATTTGAAATTTTTTTTGTCGATTAAGATATCTCACAGATTATTTAATTCAGATTCAGATTTTAACAATAATGTGCAGATTTAATGAGGATAATAAACGTATTTGAATTTTAAGACAATTTTACGGATTTAGATTCGAATATTTCAAATATTTTAGATATCCAATCCAAAACTATCCAACCGCTTGGAATGAAAAAAATTGAACAATTAGTATTTTCTTTTTCATCATAATTCTCCTAAATATATACGTTTACTTAAAAATCCGATTAAAAATTTTGTATTCTTTAATATCATAAATAAATAAAAATATGTTAAGAGTTTTGAGTAAAAACAATTGGATACGTAAGTTACCCAATTCTGTATTTGTAATATTTAATTTGTACTGTGTTTTTTTCATTCTTTTTATATTAATTATGTAAATATAAGCACAATATAATAAATTATTAAATGTATTAAAAATTTGAAACACTAATATGATACATATATTATATGTGTCATATTAATTACATTAAATTAATTGCTTTAAATTTGGAGTGTAATGTCAATTACACTAATTTTTATGTTTATTAAATATATTGTGTTTATATTAATTTATCTATAAAATTTAAAAAATTTACTACCAATATATATATACACGCACAAAAACGATTTAAAATATAACACGAGATAAAAATTTCATTCATGGTTAATAAATAACAGAGACCATCGATTATTATGGTTAATTTTCATAACTTATAAATATATATATATATATATATATGTGTGTGTGTGTGTTTTCTAATTTTTGTACAAATATTTATAAAAAAAATTATAAATATGTATATATATATATATATTGATAGGAATTACTCGAAACTCGAAGATAATATAATTATATGTCTATAGGAGTGTTAATTACAAAATAAAATAAAATAATTTTAGTAAATATAAAAATAAAAATAAAAATATTTATATTTTTAATTAAAATAATAATTAATTATCTATTCGAAAAGAACTATAGACTTTTTCATTTAAAAAAACCACCAATGTCTTTACTTTCAAAAAAAAATTACACATTTTTTTCCATTTAGAAGATACTGCTAATTTTCGTACATTAATTACAAAAATTAAAGAAAACAATTTCATTCTCACAATGGTGTGTTAAATTCTAATAAAAATAAAAACGTAGCTAATAAGTTTGAAAAATTTCGGCGTAAAACCGCACAGAAAATGAAATTAACCATAAAATTAAAGTATAAAAATTTGCTGAATTAAAATTAAATAATCATTAAATACTCGTATAGGTATATCATAATGCTCACGTTATGTTTAGTTTACTTGAATGAAATAAAATTATAATAAAATAGCTATTTTATGAGAATGGAATAGAACATGAATAGAATAGAATAATTATATACAATAATTTTGATTAATAGAATAGAACAATATGAGATTCATTTGTCGAATTAAAATTAAATAATTATTAAATACTCATACTGATATGTCATAGTGCTTACATTATGTTTAATTCACTGGAATGAAAAGTTATAATGGAATAACTATTTTATGAAAATGGAATTGAGTATGAATGGAATGGAATAACTATATGCAGTAATGTTGATTAGTGAAATAGAACAACATAAGATTCAAACCAAACAATCGTATTGCTGTACATGTTAGAATACGCCTGTAATATGATTCTTATTATAATGAACTAAATAGACTTTAATACAACACATTTGTAAATTTGTATTTTAATTTCTGTATACTAATAATAAAATATTTGATTAAATTGATATTATAAACCCAACAAAAAATAAAAAATTTAAATAAATCATAATATCAAATAATACAACAAAATATTAATACCATTTAAAATTTTTTATTAGATACCTTAAAAAATACATATATATATATTTAAAATTTACTCGCTTAAAAAAAATTAGTTTATATTATTTTTCCCCTCCCACTTAGTTCAAAAAAAAGAAAAAAAGAGAAAAAATAACAAAAGAAAATTATGGAAAAAAAGAAAAGGCAAGGATCGGAAGTCAAGCAAAAACCCTAGGGTTCTAGCCGCTTAGTAAGTTCTTCTTTACTTTCTGAATGCTATTACTTTCATATCCAAAATTTTCAACCGTTCAAAACCTATGAATTAAAACAAAATAGAGTCGACGAAAGTTGTAAGTTTCAAGCGTTAATGTTTCTGGGTTTTTTTTTTTTTTGGTAATTTTTATAAATACTTAGTTTATTTCAAGTTGAAGGTCGAAACTGTTTGATGAAATGTGTAGGTGAGAACATCAATCTTTCTGCGCTATTTTTGCAGAGAAACTGAGAGTCAATGGAGGGTAGATTGGCGAATGCGTGGCGGTTGACAGTGAACGATAAGAGTTTCATCAAAACTGCTTTGCTTTCTGAAATTCGAATAGACGGTCGAAAGCCGTATGAATACCGTAAGATTGCAATCAAGTTTGGCAGGCAAGTTCTAGCATCATTTATCAATGTATCTATTCAAGAACCAACTTATATGTATTTGGATATTTACAATAATGACTTTCCTTCGCTGCAGTATTTGATTACTCTGTTTCACGCCGTTGTATTAAAATTTCTTATCTTGAACTTGGGTTGTTTGCAGTTGCAAGGATATATTTATGATGTAGTATATGTTATGCAATCAACCTTTGGAATAGGTGGAGATTGCTCATCCTAATATGACCACAACAAACTCTTAGCTAACAGAGGATGTAATCACTTAGCACTTCCCTCGTGTTTATGCATAATGCAAAAAACTGAAGTGAACGAGCCTAAATGTGGATAACACTTGCAACAAATAACACAATAGATAATAACAGGGTGAGAAATAACCTAGCCTCTAATACTATGTTAAGCTAAAACCGATTTGCAATAGGTGGAGATGCTCAACCTCGACATATTCTAAACTTAATTGATATGGGTTAACGTCTCTTAATAGTCATTATATATTTATGCAAGCATGGATGTAAGAAATGTCTGTTTACGAGAAAAATTGGATCTCTTGTTTTGAGTAAATTTTTGTGCATATTTAGGTGATAGTTTCTTGTGTGATTTTTGTTTTAGTAATTCAAACGTCACATCTTGATTGATGCTATTCTTCTAGCTGAAGCAATTAGATGCATACTCTTTTTTTGAATAATCTATTCTTTTGATTCCCCTTTTTATGTTACTGTGAGATGCTTGCTTGGTGGATATTGTTGGTAAATTTCAGTCTTTAATTATCATGGTGATTTATAGAGAGGATGGGTCATCAGAGGTGCAGCTAGGCCAGACTCGTGTTATGGGTGTTGTCACTGCTCAACTGGTTCAGCCTTATAGAGACAGAGCTAGGGAAGGGATACTTTCGATCTTCACAGAATTTTCTCCAATGGCTGATCCCTCATTCGAGCCTGGTCGTCCAGGAGAATTGGCTGTGGAGTTGGGACGTATAATTGATCGTGGTCTAAGGTACTGTTGTTATATGTTAAAGATTGGGTTGATGCTTGAGTTCTTCAGCTTTATCTCCCAGTCTTCTCCTTTTTCTTTGAGTGTAGTGGGCTTATAGCATGTGAGTTTTTCTTACGTTGTTATGAGTTTGATTCTTCAGTAGTATTTTCTTGTTCTATAGGATTAGATCTCACCCAAGGAGCATTTTTTTTTTCCTTTTATGAATGCTGTTTTGCTAATGCTACAGGTTTCTTCTTGGTTAGAGTGACCTTTACTAAGATTTTTGGGAATGTGGAGGAACTTAGTTTCTGGTTCGCCTCTGTGTTGTTCTTATTGAAATAAAGGTAACTGAAGTTTGTAGTGATCTTACAGGGAAAGCAGGGCTGTGGATACTGAATCCCTGTGTGTTCTAGCTGGCAAGGTTGTGTGGGCTATTAGGATTGATCTCCACATTCTAGATAATGGAGGGTACTACTGCAATCTTTCTATGATTTAATTACCCTAAGGCCTAAACTGAATATCATTTCATGACTTGTTTCTCTGCAAATATTAGATGTTCATATTCAGTTCCAACTAATAAATTTTGTGGAAACAGAAACCTTGTTGATGCTGCTAATATTGCTGCCTTGGCTGCTCTACTAACATTCCGGAGGCCTGAATGCTCCTTAGGAGGAGAAGATGGTCAGGAAGTAATAGTACATCCACCTGAGGTCAGATTCTTAACTGTTTTGGATTTAACATTAGAGTTTTTGTTTTCTTATATATTACTTTGCTTTTTAAAAAAGCATTACTGTGAAGATGGGAACTGAGAAGAATTTAGTGAGTTTTTTAAATCTGCATTTGACGCTTTTCAAAGTCCTGAGCATGGCCATGAAGAAACTTTCTTTCTTTCTTTGCATGTTTGCTGCTTTTTTTTTTTAAAAAAAAGAAAACAAGAAATATGTTCATCAAATCTGAATAAAGTGGTGAGGATCAATTCAATCACGTTTTGGAGTCAGATGACTTGTGGGCTTTTGACCCAAGCTTTGGGATAGATGCTATTTTGGCATTTAAGTCAGTGTTATTAGTACCATCCCCTTACCTATTGTAGTGGCCGGAACATGCCGTTTCCAGTTGTACCAGTCCATTTCAGTCGAAAAAGGCTTTTCTGCCAGTGCTGACAACATTCAAAGAAACTCAAAACTAAAA
The DNA here is from genome assembly GCA_038382025.1 of Adansonia gregorii. Lineage (NCBI taxonomy): Eukaryota > Viridiplantae > Streptophyta > Magnoliopsida > Malvales > Malvaceae > Adansonia > Adansonia gregorii. The sequence continues at coordinate 8,651,672 of JBBYHO010000021.1, forward strand.
TCAGATCTTGGATGAATAACTATTTTTTTTCTGCGAATCCACTTCTTTCTTTCTTTCTTTCATCCTCTAGCAGCTTTTTTTAATGGCTATTACTGAAAAATGAGGAGATAAGTTTGTGGATTCTTATGTTATCGCACATGTTACTTAGAAAGAGACAAAGAACTGAGAAGCTAACCAAAAAGAAGAAAAAATGTTCTTGCATTGTTGCATCTTGTTTCTATCATTCCTCCTTGACAAGTTGGCAATCAATTGATGCAAAGAAGAAACCTTTGATTTTTTTGTTTGATATGCTATCTGATTTGACAATTTAATTGTGTTATATATATATATATATTTAGATATATATATAAATTTAGAATTTTCTATGTTTGTATTTATTATCAGCAAGTATGAATGTCACTATAGTGATTTATATATATGTTTACATACATAAAATATACTTTTTTTGAATATATATATATATATATATATATATGAATACTCATAAATCCAAAAGGTTACTCCAAAGCATGCTAGTAACTACATTTGCCATTTTAAGAGGAAAATCAAAACACAATAGTATGGTACTGACAATCTTGATTTTAATTCTTTTTCCAACTCAAAGAGAATAAAAGAATAAAATAAGAAAAAAGTTCCTTACCCAACTCAAGGTTTAAATTTTGACTACAATCTTGTGACATCAAACTGTGTTCCTTATGAACAAGGCAAAATAGTCATGATTATATTTGAAGTAAATAGATATAAAAATATGCTTTTCTTTTTTTTGGGGGGGGGGGGTTGTTTCTTGCAGAGCTATCGAAAATTGATACATTTCACTGGATTTTACCTTGTGGGTGAAATTGACGTGTTTTATCATATTTCTAAATAGCAGCTGTAAAGTTGTTGAAAAGCTGCATAACAATAGATTTTGGCCTTTCTGTTGCTTATTTTGCCTGTACTTTCTTCTGGGGTTGTTGCTGCAGTTGATGATTATAATATAATCAACCTATTTAAATGAATGCCTTTTACCCCTTAATTCTCATATCTACGGTCTCTGCTGCCAGTGTTTTATTCCATCTGCTGTTTCTGTCACTTGCTTTCCCTTACAAGAGTGTGGGATGCCTTTTTTTTTGGGGGGGGGGGTGTGTGCCGATAATTACAACTGTTACACTGGGATGCCTTACAAGTTTCTTTTTTTTTTTCTTTTAGTTTGTTAGATAATGAGAGAAACAGAGAAGATAATTGTCTTTTAACATTTTCCATCTAATTTGCTTTCAAGTATCTATAACAGTGGATATATTTAAATGAAGTGAAATCAAAAGAAGGAAAGAATTTAACTTACGCAATACTCATAATTTTGTAAACTTGCATTAAATTTACAACTTCAAACATGAATCATGGTTCTGTTATGGTACACTTATTTTGGTTTTTCTTATTAACCTTGTTTTGGAACTATTGAGAACTTGAATAGAACTTTAATTATTTCACTTCTTTCTTATCATCATCTTCTTCTTCTTCTTTCCCATCATTTTGAACGCACTTATTATTCTGACTCCATTGAATATCTAATTATGGTAGTTGAAAATATATACTCTTTTGACAGATTAGGGAGCCACTTCCTTTGACGTTGCATCATCTTCCAATTGCAATAACCTTCGGACTTTTTAGTAATGAGAGCATCCTGGTGAGTAAATTTGTCATTGGGATATTTTAATGCATTTTGTTAAATCTTCTTGTTCATGGCTAAAGTTGTTCTCTCCTTTAATGTTAATGAAATTCAGGTGATAGATCCAACCTACGACGAGGAAGCTGTTATGGGTGGAAGAATGACGACAACGGTTAACGCAAATGGTGATATTTGCGCTATTCAAAAAGCTGGTGGAGAAGGTGTCCCTCAAAGAGTTATCATGCAATGCTTGCAGCTTGCTACAGTAAAGGCTGTGGGTATAACAAAGCAAATAAAAGAAGCAGTAAGAATGTTTTCTTCAAAGTAGTTTTCTCAAACTAGCCTAGCTTCTTCGTAGCTACTTAATTTTTTGTCTTGTCATCTTATAAAGATTTTGTACAAATATATGCTTTTGAAATTATGATTGGTTGTACTAAAGTGCAAAACGTGAAGGGAGTAAGAAAACTTTGAAATTTAGTTAACATGCGGCAATGCTCTATGAAGTTAAACCATTTAAGATGACCACTGAAAGTCAAGAACTTTGTATAAATTACATAACATTGCTGCTTGTCTCCAACTACTAAACAGACGGGGCAAAAAAAAATGAACACTTTTTTGTAACCTAACTAATTTAAAAGCAGGACAAGAAAATCAGCCTTGTATTTATGGTTAACTAGATCCTACTTCTTCCCTAGAACAAAGCTTCTATTGATTTCCAACATAAAAACTAGCTCTTCCACTTCTTCCCTAAAATTTAGCGTTTAACATGCAGCTGTATGAGTTTTTGTGGTATTATTTGCTTAGGAACGACTTCTGAAACTAGGTAGTTTGTCTTATCTGATTTCTTGATGTAAAATTTCCAGTATGCTTTATTTTTGATGCCAAGTTGCTTGTTAGAAATAATGCTTTACCCATTAAGCTTCTATTGTTTGTTGCACAGTTTGAGTTTCATTATGAGTCAATGTAGGTTGAAGTGTTCAACACAGAAAGAGCATTAAGAAAGATCAAGCGCCACCCAACTTCTACGGGTGTTAATGTTAGGGAGAAACAAAACCAGTCTATTGGCAGTGAGTTGGTCACCAGCTAAGTATATGGAGAATCAGGGAAAGGCTTTAGATGCAGTCAACTAAGATCCTCATTCATAACTTTTTCTTGTGTAATTTCAGTAGTTGGTATTTTAGAATTTTCTGTATTTATATCGTTCAGTGCGGAATAATAATTTCTGCAAAGTCTACGCCCAACAGTTAATTATGTTCTTTTTTTAGTTTTTTTTAATTTACTTTTATTCTAGGAATTTAGGTTTTTCTCATTTTGGGGTTCAAGTTGGTTGCTTGGTTTCTAGTTTCTTATTATGGACCTTGGTTATAGTTGGTTCAGAAGTATTTAGCAATGTTTATAAATATTTATGTGATCATATTTAGAAGACCTTTTTTTCGTGAATGAAATTATAAGAGTTTCCATGTACTGCTAAATTGATGCACAGACTTAGTTTCTGCTGTTCTATGAGCTTTGTATCCACTCTTATCGCACATGATCGGCATTGAGATAGTCTTGCTTTCTTCCATTTTTGCTGCTGCTTAAAATATCCAGTGACCCTTTCCTTAGAAACCCAAACCTCTTTTGAGATCCAATCTGATTCTTATTGAATTGGACACGGATTACTAATTAAACCCAAGCCCTTATTCCATAGGATGGGTCCAAAAAATTAGTTTCTATTTCCAGCCCACCATAAAATACAAGGTAAGGTCACTTCTACAAGTAAAAGCAATGTTGAAGTTCAAAGGCATCTTGATTCGACTAAGGACAGTGGAGGACCAAACGACTCAAATGATACAAGAGGAAAAAGGGATTTTGATCAGAGTGAGAGTGGTGACTTTGGCTGTCTAAACAAAACAGAAGTAGTTATCAGAAAGTTTCTGCATGTGTTACTATTGTCATTTAAGGACAGTAGAGGCTCCTAAGGTCTTCGTTTTTGGCATACCAGCTTGGTACAAGCATTGAAGCATGGGGATGGAGGTCCTCGTAGGAATTTCTGATTGTCCCTTCAGCCCTTCCCGTCGCTAGGGACACACACATATATATATATATATATATATATCTGCAGCCAATTGGTTTTATATATATCTGCAGCCAATTGGTTTTGTTTACCTTTAATAAGATAGGAACCGGGAAGAGAAATGATTGTATCTCTCAACTTTCTAACCTTTGAAAAGCTTCTTTTCATTAGAGAGCTGGCTTATTATGTAAATAACAGCAGCAGCGATTGATATTGGGCTTCTACGGTTGCAGTAGTAGATGAGAATAAAAGTTGTAATAAAACTATAACCTGTGCCATAATGGGGGGATAGGGGCATGTGGGTGGTGCCACCTCCAATTGCTTCACGATATGCTCTTTCGCACGACCAATTTCGTTCTTTGTGGCTCCATTAACAACAGAGCATTTTTTTCTGATTGAAGTCCTCCAATCACTATTAACAAAAATCTAAACTTAGTCTTTTATAATATTACAATATTAGAGCTGGTTCACAATTACTGATAATGACATATCTATGTTTTGAAATGAAATCCCAATTAGATAATCTGTTTCTATTTTCTTGCTAGTGTGATAATGTGAATAAATCAGGCAATTATAGGTGTGGTGCAAACAAAGCAGAACTATATAACATAAGCTGGTATTTGATTTAATGACAGTTTGATCAGGTATCAAATCATATGCCATGCTGGCCTAGTAACCCTTACATAGGCACTCAGTCCACGCCTCGAACCTATTTTATTTTAACAATATTGTTGTTACGTATATATTTTAAGACTACATAAATTGATTATTATGTATATATTTTCATTTCAATAGAAATTTTATGTGTTTAAAAAAAAGAAAAAAGAAAAATATAATTATTTTAATTGTTTATTTGCTTTCTAATTATAATGACGTTTATTTGCATTTTACAATTATGTAATCAATTTAGTAAAAAAATAATTAAAAATTAATCAAAATAAATAATTATTACTGTTGACCCAATAATTTGGGTAGAAGAATATGAGATTGTTGGTTGGAGCCGCTATGAGGGGCTTGCAAAGCAATGGAGGTGAGAAAGTGTCAGAGTAAAGATTCTGGAATACACTCCGATACTGAAGTCAATAAAAGATAATAAAGAATAAAAATAGAATGAGGTTGCAAGCATATATCCCTTCCAAGTATATTGTTGTTACCTTTATATATAGGGCCTAGTAGTAGTTCTACTTTACCAGAAACTATATGAGGGTAGAGTTTTGATGACAACCAAACTTATTTAGTATCTTAGAGATTGAAGTTGTCTCAGAGGGTGTTATCATCAAACCATCCTAAGATAAAAGCTTATCTCCTTAATAAATGAGTTACCTTATCGATATAGGTGAGGGATATAACAATTGCCCTTCAAGGATATAGATGGTTATAAAGTGATCATTCAAAGCCTAAGAATTACGGTCAGTAGGGAAATTGAGATCTAAGATCAATAGGTCACCTCATTCATGTCAGCTAGGAACTATAGGTCACTTTTTTTTTGGTATCAGAACTTAAGTTTTTGAATTTTAAAATTTTTAACTGGTGTTGGTTGACCAATGCATTAAATAGGGTCGACACACAATTCCAGTAAGGAAATAACACATGGCGTTCGTTTGTGAATCAACACAATGGTTCTTGTAACATCAAGGGAAGCCTTACAATTAGCCTTCACATCATCTTGCCTTCATACTAAGCAAATCAAGTTTCTTTCTTTCTTTTTACTTGTTGGTTTTTGACCTTAGAAACTCCAAATCTTCGTCGTGATTTATTTCGTTGCATCATGTTGTGACTTTCCTAAATTTATCTGGGTAAAAGTTTTTCCTCTTTTTTTTTCTATTGTTTCGTGGTGAAATTTTTAGTTTATTGTCTTGCATGGGTAATATAGTCCTTCAACAAACCTAATTCCTATTGAAATCGGTTGGAAGAAAAGGTCAATTAGAGGTGAGAGATAGAGGAGTTATTAGATACTTATTCATCATGGAAAACGTGAATGTTGATGAGTCCAATGACTGCCCATTCATAGAGGTTGAGGAGGAAGTGGCTACACCTTTAAAGGAGGAAGAAGCCTGAAGGGTGGAATAAGCCCAAAATAAGGGTCAAAACGTGTCATCCAATATAGGGTAGGGTTAAAGTTCTGACGATCAGAGTGAAGAAAGTGATGGGATGCCATTTAGTGTGACATGAATGGATACCAATATGGCAAACACATATAATGGCGTGATTAATATGGTGACCATAAAGGAATTACTGATAGATTGAGGATTCAACTTTGGGCGGTTTGAAATATTAAACATGATATTTTGGCAACCCATGACAAGGATGTGACTTATAAAGCAAGGGCTAGCTTTCCCTTACCGAGGTGTTTTTTTTTTCAAAAGACAAAATCATAAGGACAGTTTGTGTATTGCTCCAAAGTGGACAATACCTCATAGTAAGCGTAATTCGACAATTCTTACATCAACAATTACATGTTTCATTTTTATAATTAAAATAAATTATTATATTAATATTTAGGATATTTAATACTAAATGTTACTATTTTTATTTATACTTTTAAAATTAAGACTTCCAAAATGTATTCGCATTTTATAATTTATAAAAAATTAATTAATTTTATATTAACATAAAATTGTTATTAATATTAAAGATACTTAAAACTAAATTATAGTTCCTTTTTTTAATATATTTTTAAAGATGTGAACAAGTAGCTTTAATTATTTAATTAGGATGAATATATTACTTTATAAAAACAATTCTTAGCGAAAAGTTCATCCTAGTATTATTTAATTTTATCTTAGTTGCTTTAACGAAAATAATACTCATTATTCATTTTAGGGATAACTTTAATGATCTCTTATAGTTTAGAGCTAGTAATATTTACCCTTGTATTATAAAAGTTGACATTTACCTTCTTTGTGCTTTCATTTTTTGACAGTTGTTATAACGTCATTAAAAAGAGTACAAAAAACTGTCACTTAATCTCTTATGCTTTAAAATTAACACTTACCTCCCTATGCTTTCATCCCCTAACATTTCTTCTACTTCCAATTTTCTCATTTTGTAACTTTTTGGTATGAGAATAGATAATTAGAAATCTAAACCTATATGTTTTAATTTACAAAAATTAAAATATTTGGAGGACTAAAAAAAAAGTAACTCTACTTTTGCATTATAAAGTTGCAAATTATCTCCATATTCTAATTCAAAACAGATTGAAAATGATTTAGAGTGATGCATTGAGACCAATCCTACATTTCTTTATAGCCAAGGCAGATAGAAGAACAATTGAATTGTCGTAAAGCACTAGAGATTTGTCTTAAAGGCTATAATATATTGCAATCAACTTGCAAACATAGCTATTGTTGCTGATGTTGATGATGAAGTTGTTATAAGCAATGAAGCAACGACTGGTTCTAATTTTGTTGGTGGCAAGGTGCCAGTGCTAATGATGAACCCTTTTCATCATTTTTTTTAGCTTTTTCTAAATGTATTTGACCTTGTTAAGAGTGCGAACGACTTGATAATTGCTTAGATTGAAGAATGTTGGAGCTTTAAATCCATTAAATTCATGTCTTCAAAAAAAATAATTTTAAGAAAATTCATCTTAAAGCTAGAAATCTTGAATCAAATTTGGTAATAATTTCTTTTTTTTTCCCATTTAGAGAAAAATTAAATGCCACTAGTGTTGATAATCATGACTTCAATGAATTGCATTTTTTTAGCTTCCATGGCTAGATGGTGAAGAACAACATAATAACAAGAGGATCCAAGTCTTAAAGGTAATACCTAATGTGGCATCCAAACAATGAACAAAATTTTTTCAAAGAGCATCATTCTGAGAGAGAGAGTGAGCAAGAGTAGTAATTTTTTTAACTAATAAAAATCTAAACGTATGATAAAATAATTTTTATTAAAATAATATTTATTACTAATATTAAAATAAATATTAATAAAAAATATAAAAAAATTTATTTCAAAAATTACTAAAAAAATTAATTTCTTATATATAATGTATATTTAAAAAGAAATAAAAAAATTTCATAAAATTAATAGTTAATTTTATTAAAAGAATATTTTAAATAATATATTATAGATTTAGTAATGTTTTTATATAAAACTTGTAATATTTCTATGTAATCTAGTAATATTTGTGTGTAATCACACAAACATTACTTTCAAAGGTTATTTATACAAATCTATTACATATAACATAAATTATATATAAACATTATGTAAATTGGTTATTATTTACCAACTAATAAAAATATATATTTTATCATAAAATTAATTTTTTCTTAATAAAACATAATAATTATTAATATATCTAAATAAATTATTAAAATAAAAAATATGAAATTTTTTACTACAAAAATTAATTTCTTACATATATAATATATTTAATAAAAATAAAAAATAATTTTTATAAAATTAATTATTAATTTTCTTCAAAGAATATTTTGTATAATATATTACAGATGTGGTAATATTTTTATGTAAAACTAATAATATTATTACCTTCAAAGATTCTTTACATAGATGCACTATATATAACACAAATTGTCCATTAATATTATATAAATTATAATATTTATATGTAATTTTCATAATATATAGTTGTAATTTTACTAAGTAATAAAAAATACATATTTTTTGTCATAAAATTTATTTTTCTTAATAAAATATAATCATTATTAATATTCTCAAATAAATTATTATACTAAAAAATATTATATATAGGTAATTAATTTTTTAGTAATTTTTGCATTGAAATTTTTTTTGAATATTTTTATTTTTTAGTATATTTTTTAATATTAGTAATAAATATATTATCTAAATAAAAAATTAATTTCTTGATAAAAGTTAGAGTTTTTTTTCTTGGTTGTTAAGAACTATAACTAAAATTATGACAATTATACATATACATTATAATTTACATAAGTCATTAGAGTGTAAATGATATTTATATGCAATATATATTATAGGTAATGTATCTATATAAAAAATCTTTGTAGGTAATGTTTGTATATAATTTGTTATATTTAAATATTACCGAATTACATACAAATATTACAAACTTACATAAAATATCATTGAAACTTGTAAAATTTATATGTAATTTGATAATATTTGTATATAACAAATTACATACAAACATCATCTTCAAAGATTCTTTACACAAACACATTATATATAACACAAATTACATATAAACATTATGTAAATTGTAATATTCATATGTAATTTTCGTAATTTTTAGTTATAATTTTACCAACTAATAAAAATATATATTTTATCACAAAATTAATTTTTTCTTAGTAAAATATAGTTATTACTAATATAAAGTAAAAAAATATGAAAATTTTTTTCACTTCAAAATAACTACAAAAATCACTCCTACATATGTAATATATTTCATAAAAAATTAAAAATAAATTTGAGAAAATTATAGTTATTTTCTTAAAATAATGTTTTATATAATACATTACAAATTTAATAATGGTTTTATGTAAAACTTATCATATTTTTATGTAATCTAGTAATGTTTGCATGTAACAAATTACATATAAATATTATCCTTAAAGATTTTTTACACAAGTTTATTACATAAAATACAAATTGCATATAAATATTATGTAAATTATAATATTCATATGTGCTTTCCGTAATCTTTAGTTGTAATTTTATCAACTAATAAAAAATATATTTTATCATAAATTTAAGTTTTCTTAATAAAATATAATGTTATTAATATATCCAAATAAATTATTAAAATAAAAAATATGAAAATTTTTTCACTTCAAATATTACTACAAAAATTACTAAAAAAATTAATTTCCTATATATATAAAATATATTTAATAAAAATAAAAAATAATTTTAAGAAAATTAGCGTTAATTTTCTTAAAAGAATATATTACAAAATACATTATAGATTTGATAATATTTTTATGTAAAACTTGTGATGTTTCTATGTAATCTAGTAATGATTGTATGTAACAAATTATATAAAAACATTATCTTCAAATAGACCTGCTTATAGGTCGACCTGGGTCTGATTTGGTCGGGCTTGAGTATGGTATTAACATTAAATATGTTTGTCTAAGCTCAACTCAGCTCAAAATATAGTCATCGAAGTTTGCCCAAGCTCGCCTATATTTGTAAATAGACATTTCAAGCCTGTTTAAACTTGTCTATATTATATTTTTTTATAATTTATTTTTTTATAAATATAATTTTGTAAATTTAATCTTTATTAATTTAATAAAAATTTTATTAAATTTGTAAATATAAATAATTTAACTTAGTTTTTAAAGTTTACACTATAATATTATATATGTATTATTTATATGATAAAAATTACATAATACAAAAAATATAAAATATATATATATATAATATGACCGTAAAATGAGCCGAGTCAGGTCAGGTTCAGACTTTGAAAGTTGGACCTAAGGCTTTATCCATTTTTTTAATTGGGCTTATTTTCTTTGTCCAAGCCCATTTTTTTAGCTTAATATTTTTGTCCAAACCCTCCCAAATATCGATCAGGCCTTTGGGTTTGTATAAGTCACTCGACCTTTGAGCAAGTATATCTTTAAAGATTTTTTATAGAAATATATTATATATTATCAATCACATACAAAGATTATGTGTGTAATCTTTATATGTAATTTTATCAATTAATAAAAATATATATTTTATTATAAAATTATTTTTTTCTTAATAAAATATAATTATTACTAATATACCCAAATAAATTATTAAAGTAAAAAATATGAAATTTTTTCACTTTAAAAATTACAGAAAAATTAATTTCCTAGATATATAATATCTTTAATAAAAAATAAAAAATAATTTTTATAAAATTAATTGTTCATTTTCTTCAAAGAATGTTTTATATATATTACAGATTCAGTAATATTTTTATGTTAAATTAGTAATATTTGTATATAATCTGGTAATGTTTGTATGTAATAAATTATATGCAAACATTACCTTTAAAGATTCTTTACACAAATACATTACATATAACACAAATCACATATAAATATTATATAAATTATAATATTCAGGTGTAATTTTCATAATATTTAGTTGTAATTTTAGCAACTAATAAAAAATATATATTTTGTTATAAAATTAATTTTTTCTTAATAAAATATAATTATTATTAATATCCCAAATAAATTATTAAACTAAAAAATATATTATTTATTTAGGTAATTAATTTTTTAGTAATTTTTGAAGTGAAATTTTTTTTATATATTTATATATTTATATTATTTTTTTAATATTATTAATAAATATATTATCTAAATAAAAAAATTAATTTTATGATAGAAGTTAGATTTTTTTTGTTAGTTGGTAAGAACTACAACTAAAAATTACAACAATTATATATATATATATTACAATTTACGTAAATTATTAGAGTATAGGTAATATTTACATGTAATATATGTTATAGGTAATGTATTTATATAAAAAATCTTTGTATATAATGTTTATATGTAATTTGTTACATTTAAATATTACTGAATTACATACAAACATTACAAATTTATATAAAACATTATAAGAATTATAATGTATTTATGTAAAATATCTTTTAAGAAAATTAAAAATAATTTTTCAATATAACTTTTTAATTTTAATTAAATATGTTATATATGTAGAAATTAATTTTTTTTAGTAAATTTGAAGTAAACTAGATTTCTATATTTTTAAAAATGGACCACCGATTTTGTGATTTATATGTAAAATGTGATTCTATCAGACATAAAATATTACTTAAAATATTAAATTCTTGTATTTATGTGATGTTCTTGTATTTTCTCATATCGTAATCATCTTTAAAGTTTTTTACAATTATATAAATTGTCATACATGATAATTCTTATTAAAATATTAAAAATGCTTTTATATTAATATTTATAAATTTATATAATCAAATTCAAATAAAGAATTATTTTATTAATTAAATAATGATTCAAGATAAAAAACAAATCCAAAATTTAAATTTTTATAATCCACAAAATTATATTTTAAAATTTAATAGTATTAATTTTTAAAATTATTTTAATAATAAATTATTTTTAAAAATTGAAAAAAATCATTTAGAACCTCCGAATCGGTTTATGGCTAGGAGGGTTAAATGCTCGGGGAAAGCTCACATTAAAGAGCTTTCCTAAAATGTTTCTTTCTTTTGTAGATCTGATTCTTTCCAATTTCCAAATACGGCAAGTCCAAATATTCAACTTTCACTGAAAGAAAAAGAACTTTGCTCTCCAATGGAATCTTCAGTAGAAAATCAATTTTATGGCAACAGGAGCGATACAGAGCAAGATCAAGAAAGCTTCTTGTATGCCGTCAAGATCGTCACCTCTTATGTGCTGCCTATGTCCATGCATCCAATAGTTCAGCTTGACATCTTTGAGATCATCGCCAAAGCTGGCCCAGATGCCAAGCTCTCCCCAAAGGAGATAGCAGCACAATTACCTACTAAGAACCCAGAGGCCCTCTCGATGCTGGATCGCATCCTTAGACTTTTAGCCAACCATGGTATTGTTGGTTGCTCCGTGGCTGATGATAACGAACAGGCTAATCCTCAGAGGCTTTATAGTTTGACGCCTGCCTCCAAATTCTTTGTCCGAAATGAGGATGGGGTTTTACTTGGCCCGTTGGTGGCCTTGTCTCAAGACAAGATCTTCCTTGATAGTTGGTGTGTTTCTTCCCCCTCATTTATTTTTTCTCAAGAGGAAATTTATACACACACACACACACACACACACACACACACACACACATGCATATATTTTAGTGTTTGAGTTTTCTCATTACTTTGATTTTATTATTTACTTAAAGATAATTTTAAAATAAAATATAGATATAAAAGCACACAAATATAATAAAAATATACGAATTTGATTCGTAAAAAAAATTAAGATAATATCAAAATTTAATTCATTTAAATTATATTTATATTCATTATTTATTTTATATTAAAAAATAAAAAGCAACAAAAATTATAAAAAATAAACAGAGTAACTCATCCAATAACTAATAACTTATAATGGTACTTAACATATTTTTTTTTCCTGTTTAATTATCCAATATTTTTTTCATTTGACATGCAAAGTTTTTAAAAAAAATTTATTTATATTAACTTATCTCATATAACTATTTAATATTTTAATTTTTACCGATAGTTTTTCAATATAATAATTTTTATTCAATAATATAAAAATAAAATAATTAATATAAC
>JBBYHO010000021.1:8667871-8714069 GCA_038382025.1 Adansonia gregorii
AAGGGTAAGCAAACCAAAAGGTAAAGGACTTCTTCCCCCAATACTCCCCTGAATCTCCTTGAGTATACTCCAAATACTCAAACACTGACTTAACCATCGGAGTGGGCCCCCGGAGTACCAACTCCGGCACCCTTCTGACTCTCTTTGTATTGCAGGACTAGAGGCAACCTCAACGACCCTCAACACGTTCAATAGTCTAGAAACGTCTTATTTTCGTAAATAAAAAAATTATATTATTTTAATAAAAAAGCCACCAAGTGCTATGTTAAAAACCTTGCTCTTTTTTATCCAGTTGGTATAACATGACATATAGTATTTAATTAAATAATTAAAAACCATAGGCTACTATATTTTCTTACTTTGGGCATAGGAGATTTGAATACTACTTTTGAATAAGGAAGTGTGAAATTTGAAAGTCAAGAATTTAAAATGCAATCACTCAAAATAACAATATTTATAATTGACATATTTTTGAAAAAAAAATATATTGATGATAAAAAAGTGATAATAAAAAAATAAAATTTGAGAAAATTTTTTAATACAAATATCACTATATTTGTAAAAATGTATCCATACTATACATATGACAAATTAACAAAAGATAAAATGACTTTAATTAGTAGTCAATAGTTAAAGCAAATAAATGTTGATGACTTTACAAAAATTAAATAATTTATTAAATTTTATCTTAAGCAGTGAAATTTGAACATTTAAGTTTTCAAAATCTTTCACTCGAATTTTAAAAATTTTGATAACTTCAATTTTATTTATCGAACAAAATGATATTATTTTAAAATTTAAAAATTCATTCTACAAATGATATCTTTTTTTAAAATTTCTCATCCGAACACATAAAGTTTCTAACTTGAGAAAACAATAACTAGAGAGATAGTTATAGCCAATATGGGAACTCAATTTAGGATTTTTTTTTCCCCTCTTAGAACAAAAACTCTATCCATACACTCAAAAGTATGAATCAATATTTAAATATTTTTAACAAAGGAACAAAAATGATTTCTTAATATCTAATCAAATTAATTGGAGATATTGTTTTTAGAGCCTGTTTAAAAATTTTTTAAAATTATAAACCGAGTCAAGTAAATTTATTGAGAAACTTAAAAAAAATAAAAACTATTTCTTTATAGTGAAAAAAATGAAAGGAAAAAAAAGAGCTTCAAGAAAAGCTAAAAACGAGAGCTTTCTCTTCTTTGTTTCTAAAAATGTCCTAGTTTTTAACTTAATTTTTATTTTTTGTTTCAAAATTGTTATAACTCATTAAATGTATACCTAATCTTTATTAAAAAAAATCTTATATAAGTAAAATTGTTGAATAATTTTAACTTAACTTTTGAAGTTTTTATTTTTCATAAGAGCTTCATAATAACCTTTAAGCAAAACCAAGTCGAACCAATCATACATTTAATATAAAAATAAAAATAATAATGTGGAGATTACCTTAAATTAATTTTATTAAACACGTATCACTTTCACGGTTAATAATAATTAAGTTTTACCTAATTTGGATAGAAACTATGGTTAAATACGTAAAAAGATTTGTAAAAAAATAGAATGGAATTTCATTGATGAAGATTGATTTCATTTTTCTGTTTTAGAAAACTCAAATATTTTTAAAGTTTTTAAAGAAATTTTAAGTTGAGTCACGGTCATGGCGAGACGTTAGGGTCTTCTCCACCCAACTTTTTAAATATCCTTTGATGATTCGTTACGAGAATTAAGTCATGGGAAAACGATGCGGGCATGCCCATGAAAATGATTGCTTTTGTAACTCATTAAAATGCTTCCACGTGTATCGAACGAAGCAATCTCTATCACCTAAACCTTTAATGGCATGTCTTTCCAACCGACTAATGCTTTTAAACTTCTTTCTCATTGGCGACAAAGATTAGGGTTTTTTATTATGTTGGAAATATTTGAATTTGAATTATTGTTTTTAGTTCATATTGAATTTGATATTTTTGAATTTGAATTGTTTTTTATTAAATTTTTTTAGAATTTATGTAAAAATCAAACCGGATCAAATTTGGGAGATCGACATCTTTGGCTTTTATAAATTTATGAAAATCAATAGAAGCAGATTTACTTGATTTAGAACAAAAGGGAAAATTCTAGTTTCGCCCCTTAAATTCATGCAAGTTCAACTAGAAATAATCTTTCTTAAATAAGAAGAAAGGAAAATTTGTAGTTTGACCCAATAATTTTAATTTTGGAAACATTTTTGTAAAATTAAAACATTAACATGATTAATTTGCTAAACTTGTTGGTTTTAAATCTTTTCACTGTTAATTTAATTCTTGTTAATTTCTTAATTAAATATTATTATGTTTATACATAATATATATTTACTTCATTAATTAAATTTTTTTTCTTTTCAGTTAATCAAAGTTTTTCCTGACTCTACTGCTCTTTTGGTTTCATTTACATAGTTTAGTTTATCCTTTTTAAGCTTCTTTTATTTGGTTCATCTTTAAAGTAATGATTCATTTTTAAACATGAGATAACTAAACACCTAGATCAATGAGTAGTTTTTCAATTAATTTTTAATTTTTTTTTAATTTATAGACTTGCTTCTTGTTTTTTCTTTTTCAAGATTTTTCCAAATAAATAAGTCTTAATATAAAAATCTCAAATTTTAAGAAAATTTGTATAATTTTAATAGTTAATGGAAGATTTATTGTATGATTTTGCTCTTGGAAATGAAAAAGAAAAAGACAAATCAAGATTAAAAAAAAAAGAAAAAGAAAAATTGGTCACTCATATTTTTCTCATCAGTTGAAAATGAAATAAATATAAAAACCTTTTTGTTGAATTTTTTTAATTATTAAATTTCATAATTTAGTTGCTTTGTTTTCAACTTGTTGTTAAACGAAAAATAAAATATATATATATATTGACAATCACAATGATTTAAATTTTTTTAGAAAAAAATGAAAAGATATTTAATAAAAAAATTAATCAGAAATCGAATTTAACTCATGAAACTAGCCAAATTGACAAACTTAACAATGTTCAGAGCAAACATATTGAAATTCGATTTAGAAAATTAATTTGTTAAATCGAAATTAAAAAAGAAAGTGTTTGAATTATATTAATTTGATATCCAACTATATAAAATTCATAACACCGCCATTGGCAATAATCTTATAATTTCGTTTTTTAGAGTTAAAAATTTTTTTACAATTAATTATATAATTTTTAAAGTAATATATATTTTAATCTCTTAAAACTTTTCTATATTTTCATTACTAAAAACTTGAGCAATATTGACAAAACAATCTACTCTATAAATTCTATTGAAATTAAAAAAATGCAATTACCTATTAAAAACAAGAAAAAAAAAAGTCTTCCTTTACATATAATGTAAGTGATACATGATTTTATGCTATTATCTCTTTTACGTAATGAATTAATTACAATTGGAAGTAAATAATAATAAAAATTTTTGTGGAGAAATTTATAATACAAAAATAATATGAACACAACTCGAATACTTAAATGTCTCAAAAACTACATAAAAAAAAGTATTAACGTGTAAAAATTTATATAAATTTATAATATTTTAAGTATATTAAAATTTATATAAAAAAGATTATTTATGCATAAAAATTTATAAAAATAGGTAATATTTTGAACCAACAAAAAATAATTTTAACACAACACAAACATACACATTTTTCTCCTCTTTTTCTTTCTTTCTTTTCCTATTCTTTCTTTCTTCTTCATCAAAAAATAAAATAAAATACCCTAATGACCTTCTAGTCGTCACAAACTAAGGGGAGCCAAAACTAAAACTTTGACATCTCCTTATCGAGACAACTGCTAATGATACTAGGTTGGCATTTAAATTTGTTATTATATTGCTTTTTTATTCATATTTGTTATTGTCCTTCCAAGGTTAAGAATAAATTTGTTGTTACGTCGATTAATATTTGTTATTATACTTTTATAATGAAGGATAAGTTTATCACTATATTTTAATTTAATATTAAACTTGTCTTTCTATTTTTATTTGATTAAATTTTACTATAAAAATTTAATTTTTAATTAAAATTTTTTACTCAATTTTAATTTTTGGATGATTTGAAAACAAATTTTAGTAAAATAAATATTCTTTCAAATTTTTTATTTTAATAATTAATTAATAAAAATTATTAAAAAATTAACATAATGCTTTTGCTTTTATTATATTCTTCAAGTTTTTGGCGACTAGCGATGACATTAGCCAGCAATTATACTATAAAATCAAATTCGATCACCAAACATCAAAATCCCACATATCTTTAACACAAAGTTATTGTTTAGAACTTTTTACAAGTTAGTAATTTTATAAAATTCAACAAGAATATAACATTTCATAAAATATATTGTTTTATCAAATTAAAAAAAATTTAAAAGAAATGATGTAACAAAAAGGAAAAAGGTCAATGGCAATATTTTAACTCAATTTCCTATTAAGAAAAATTTTCTATGTCAGTATTTTTTTTGTCATATTATTGTTATTATTTTTATTTTTTACAATTATATTTTTAGGATTAAAAATAAAATTTTTAGTATTCATTAACTTAATATTATTTTTAAACACGACACAATTAATTTACGGAAAAAAATATTTATAATATAATAGGCTAAAAGAACACAATTTCTGAAGTATTGCAATTATTTTGATACTATTTCTCATGATCTGAGTATGACTTAAATGTATTTGAAGTTAATCAAATGGTAGTAAAGTTAATTAAAAGTAAAAAATAAAAAATAAAATTCCAATTAATAAATCTAACTCAATTTTATGAACACAGCTGCCGCATATCGAAGTGCAATAAAAGAGAAGAAAAAGTTTGAATGTAAATACTTCATGGCAGCCAGCAACTGCTATGGCACGCTGTAAACACTGAAAAACGTGAAGATGGCGCATATATTATATATATATATATAACATAAGATTTTTATTCCTACCAATTGCATTTGCGTATTATGTAGATGCATGTGATTCTTTTCAGTTTTTAATTTTTTATTTTTAAGTGATATATTTTAAAATATTAATTAATATATTAATTCATAAGATTTTTTATATCATTATTGATAAATTTTTTTTATCTCCATTAATGTACTCCTTTCAATTTAATTTCAAAAATGTTCTCATTTTTTATTTTACGTTAAAAACTCATCATCTTCGATGGCCAGAAGCAAATATGTTCCCAACGAGAGATAGGATTGAAAGCATGAGCAACTCACCACTTAAGAAAAATATAAAAAATTAAAAGTAACAAATAATTATTAAATAAAAATGAAAAATAATTTCAAAAAGAATGATATTTGTTGAAATTATTAAGAAAAAATTAAAATTACTTATTTATCCCTTTTTAGTCTGTTGACCGGCTCTCTCCGTATATATATTTAAATTTTTATATCCAGTTTTCAAATATTAATATATTTATATCTATACTAAATTTAATATACTTACACAACATATCAAAAACTCATAATAATTTTAAACTATCTGCATATATCATTGCTATTATATCAAAAAATAAAAATCAATAATATTCATTCAAGTATAAATCTAAAATTATATCATTTATCTTATTATTATAAAAAAATATGTGTTGAAAACTCATTTTCTAACATGATAGATAATATTTGACTAATGGCTACTAAATTTTTTTTGAATCCGAGAGATGTGATAGATACATAAAGAATCAAATTTTTTCTGATACAATAGATAATTTATATATCTATACATAATTTATATAAAATATATATATAAGGAGAGTCGATTAGCAGACTAAAAAGATAAATAAATAATTTTAATTTCTTTATTAATAATTTTAATAAATATTATTTTTTTCTTTGAAATTATTTTTTCTACTTTCACTTTTATTCCATTTGTTAATTTAACTTTTTCAAACTTTTTTTTGGTTATTCAGTGGAAACTCGCCACCAAAATGGCAAGGTCCTTGTTAGTTAGGAAAGGTAATTATTTTTTCTGTTAGAAATTAGTCACATAGCATGACGAGTTTTCAATTAATTACCTCACCATTTCTCATGACGAGTTCTCAGCATAAGTAAAAATCAACCTATTTCAAAAATTAATTTCAAATCTGCTGTAAATAGAGAAATAAAAAAAATTGCAATATTTGTATAAGAAAGCCCTAATTCATGAGTTCATTTAGAATTTCTATTCCATTTATTCAAGAAAAAATAAAAAAGAAATTTATTTTAATTATTATTTCTATATTTAAATTTTTATTTTTAAATGTAAGAAGTTGATCTAGATGCTAACTTATGGATAGATTTAGTATGCTAACTTATGGATAGATTTACTATACTTTGACCTACTTGAAAAAAAATAAAAAATAATTTATTAATTATTTTACTTTTTTTACTTTTAATTTTTTATTTTTGATCCGCGCACTAATTTATGAGTCGATTTAGAATTTGTATTTGTTTCACTAAAAAAAATTTGTTTAATTAATTATTTTTAGCTTTTTTATTTAAATTTAAATTTTTTTATTTTTAAATGATATATTTAAAAGAGTAGTTTTGTAAATAACCAGTGAGTCAGTTTAAGACACGTATTTAATAAGCTCAAAAAAAGTTTCAAAATTTATTTAATTTTTAAATGAATTATTTAATGGGTTGATTAATAGCTTAACCCGCAAATT
Source organism: Adansonia gregorii (assembly GCA_038382025.1). Lineage (NCBI taxonomy): Eukaryota > Viridiplantae > Streptophyta > Magnoliopsida > Malvales > Malvaceae > Adansonia > Adansonia gregorii. Next base: position 8,674,552 of record JBBYHO010000021.1, read on the forward strand.
GATTTAGAATCTCTATCTAACTTGATTAGAAAAAAATTAAAAAAATAAATCTATTTTATTAATTATTTTTATTTTATTTTAAATAAAATATAATTAAAGCGGTTGGTTTGCATATTGATAGACGATTTAGAATTTGTTCTCAACTTGCTAAAAAAAATTAAAATGAAAAATTTTTTATTAATTTTTTTATTTTAATTTGAATTTTTTTTTTAAAAAATTGATTTGTATGTTAACTCACAATGAATTTTAAGATTCATACCCAAATTCCTTGAAAAAAAAACTTCTAAAAATAATTTTATTTTATTAATAAATTTTTTATTTTTAAATTTGTATGTAAAGTAATTAGTTTTCATGTTGACTTGCATTTCAATTTTGAAATCCTATACTTGATCCTCTAAATACAAAGCTTAAATAAATAATTATTATATAATAAAATTTAATTATTTTTATTAATAATTAATTAAAATTTATTAAAAAAAAATAAGAAACCCCCAGTGAAACGGGGCTTATTTATAGTATATATTATTACGTAAACGAAAGCATTGATAGATCTCCTCCAATCCATGGTGTTCTGTTCTGTTCTACTTTGCTTTGCAACAAAAATCATTCAAACAACCAAATTCAAACATAATTATGTGCTATGCCGTGCAGTGCAGTGTGCAGGCAGCTAGCCCGTAAAACCACAGTGGTTCAAGATATGGCAGAGGTTAGCAGGAAGATTTGCTCTTTACTGCACCGATATGTTCCATTGATGTGGCAAAAATGCCCAATCGATATCTCCTGCACAAATTTATTTGTTTCATCTGCACTACTGTTGTCAGATTCATTATATTAAACTACTATAACTTTGTAGAGAAGGAGAGAGGCTAGAAGGTATCGATACCTGACTTAGCCACTAGTTAAAAGCACGTCCCGGAGATTAAACTTAGACACCCTTTAACCTTTTTCCTCTTCTAAAAGACTTCAAGCCACCGAAACTTTTGCCTCAGCATCAAAGGACATCCACAAACTTCAACACGTCACTATGAAACAAGGAATTGGTAAGCCTTTCCCTTATATATTTTAATCTTGATCAAGCCTCCAGTAAGTGGATCACGTCTGTCTATAGACTATGTGTACAGGTATTACTTAAAATACTATATCAATTATATATATTTTTATCTTTAGATACCATCTTAAACATTGATTTCCTTATTTAAAGCAAAACAAGGATGATATCTCAGCATTATAGTAACAGATAAATAATTTATTTTAAAATATTGAAATAGGTGGTCGTAGACAGTACTATCTGACACTTACAAAACCCAAAAAAGTTCTTATGAAAATTTGTACTTTGCAATTATAATTCTATATAGGCAGTCGATACGATATACTGCGTCCATCTCCATTGGTACATCTCTCTCTCTCTCTCTCTTTCTCTCTCTCTACATATATATATATTACTAATTACTCTTACACACTGATGATGCAGATCAACGTTCAATACTATTTGGTGGCAAGTTGCGACCATTTATTCTCTGTATTCAGTAATGTCTCTTTCTTCTTGTTGTCTTCATTAAGGTTTGGTGAGAAAATTACTTTCCGAACTAACTTCCTTACCAGTGCCAAGTTTACTGTTTCTTTCAGACACTCAATTGACTAAAACTGCGCAGAAAGGCATTATTTATTATTGCTGTTTGGCAATTCTTTTTTTTTTTCTGTTGCGCTATAATATTTATGGTGCCATTGATTCTTTCCTAACTTCCTTGTAGAGATATGTTTATGGCTGAGGTGGAGATAGAGGAGGAGAATGGCGGTGCAGGCGTTGGAGCCGGCGGTGTTAATGGTGGTGCACTACCTCTGGAAGTGTTGCCGAGAGGCAGAGGTGAAGGAAATATGTTCTTGTCGTGGGAAGATCTTACAGTGATACTGCCCAACTTTGGAGAGGGACCAACCAGGAGGTTGCTAGATGGAGTAACAGGGTGCGCTGAACCTGGTAGGATCATGGCAATCATGGGTCCATCTGGGTCTGGAAAATCCACTTTACTCGATGCATTAGCAGGTTTGGCCTCTCTCCTTGCATCTATCATACAAATGCACCAACGTAAACGTAAATGAAGATTGATTCGTAATTATATATAGATTTATAGTAACTTTATTCAAAGGCATGATTTTGAACCAAACTATAATTCATGTCGTGTTTGACCATATTGAGATATTTTTCTTTGATTTTTAACTATTTTTTTATCATATCTTGGTTTGTTCTTATATGTCAACGGCATATTCAAGTTGACCACCGACAGTGGTGGTTTTTCTGTATCATTATTTCATAAGATGAAATTAATTAAAATCAGGAGTCTAAACAGGAACCAACAATGGTTTATTACGGTGATTATGACTGGTGTCCTATGGTCGCCTGTTTAAAGCGTATATAGCATATAGAACAGGGGACAAATGAGACGGCTGGCCATTAATTCCGCTAGGCTACTGTGGCCTTAGCTTCTTAATTAATACACATTTATGACACCGTAGGCATTTGTTTTCTTTTTTCTTTTTGCGAAGAAATTAAAATAAATGCTCCAAACAAAATCATTTTCAAAGCTCCTATGAATCATTTATTGGAATGAAATTTCATGTTTTACATAGAAAATAGAGCCAAAATATAGTTTCCAAATTAAATAAAACTAGACATGACTTGGTTAAATTTAACGCAAACTCCATGTACTAAAGCTACTCTCATTTTTTTTTTTTTTACACAAAAGGGATTCCAGTTTCTACTTTATTTTTCTGATTGGATCTTGCTATTTTAATTTGCTGCTGGTTGAACAACATTTAACATGTTAAATGTTATAGCTGATCTATCCAACTACCCAAAGACAAGCCATTACAATGGCTACCCTACTATTTCCTGCTGCCGCCTTAAACTCTTGCTTCATCTGCAGCAATAAATTTGGTTATCACAGAATTTACTGCCTCCAAAAAACCACAGAAGAAAACAAGGAAAGGCTTAGGGTACTGCTGGCTGCAACTGCATCCAATGCCTAGGCCACTGCAACCTGTAATGTCAGTATCAAAAGGAAATATCATCCCCCATGCATCCCGCTCCATGCTCGAAGTAAATATAATGTAAATATAATTAATATAATATTATCATTGCTTAAATTTATAGTGTAAATATAATTAATAAGCGCATCAATTTATACTTTGTTTGATTATAATCTTCTATGCCATTTTTATTATTAACTATTCCTAATCAAATTTAACTTCTTAGGTTACATGCAATAGACTAATTAATTTTTAAATGGTCAGGACAAATTCATTTATTTTGTCTCATAACAACTGTTCCAGTCTACTTCCAATAGGATTGAATAAGCTGAATGAGTGTTATATGATCCAGGCATTTGCATGCTAACGTTGAACATCAAGGTACTCTTCAAAATGTATGCAGGTAGACTCTCTGGAAATGTTGTCATGACTGGAAATGTTCTTCTTAATGGGAAGAAGAAGAGGCTAGACTACGGTAGTGTTGTAAGTCTCCAACATGTCATTTTAACTTGACTTGAAAATCCTAATAACAGTTTTTGTACGTGACTGAGAAATTGAATTGCCTCGAAAAAATTTCGGATTCCAACTATGCATATGGCATGGCTCCTCACTGAAGAGTTGTCTATGCTGAAAATTCAGGCTTATGTGACTCAAGAAGACATACTTTTGGGAACTCTAACTGTAAGAGAAACCATAAGTTACTCAGCTCAACTAAGGCTCCCATCATCAATGACCAGAGAAGACATCGATGGCATTGTGGAGGGAACAATCATGGAAATGGGTCTCCAAGAGTGTGCGGATCGGCTTATCGGAAACTGGCACCTACGTGGTGTAAGTGGTGGTGAGAAAAAAAGACTAAGCATTGCACTCGAAATCCTAACGAGGCCCCATCTCTTGTTCCTTGATGAACCTACAAGTGGCCTAGATAGTGCCTCGGCATTTTTTGTGATACAAACTCTTAGAAATGTTGGCCGTGATGGCAGAACTATCATCTCTTCAATCCATCAGCCAAGTAGTGAAGTGTTCTCACTTTTCGATGACCTGTTTTTACTCTCTGGTGGAGAACTAGTTTATTTTGGGGAAGCAAAAATGGCTGCAAAGGTAATAAAATAGCATACACACACACACACACACACACACACACACCTATAGTCAGGATAGAACTCTAAATATCTCGACAATCTCATCGAACATGTTCATAGATAATAGTGTTTCATCACATTAAGAGCATATAAATTGAAAATAAATTTGTTCTTTTCTACTAACAAATTTGATTTTGCAGTTCTTTGCTGAAGTAGGATTTCCGTGTCCAAGTCGGAGAAATCCTGCGGACCACTTCCTTCGTTGCATAAATTCAGATTTTGACATCGTTGAAGAGGCTCTGAAGGGATCACATAGAATAACTGTATGCATGTGGTAGCATTTTCTTTGCTCTTTCATTTTTCTAAGAGGTAGTAACATACTAATTTTCCCATGTAGCAGTCACTTGGTTTCCTTGCATTTTGATGAATTTTATTGTCCCTGGATTTAACATGCAACAAGTAAAATATGAAGTACAGTATCACAGTTTTTTTAAATACCTTAAACAAGGGATAGGAACGTTAAATCAATGTCCCATTCCATGCAAAAGCCCTATAATTAACTGTTATTGGTGCTAGAAACTTGATTTGTTTTTCCAATCAATATTCTTCATTATGATTTATGAGCCAAATAGATTTTCAATATAAACCATAGTTCTAATCATCTCAAACTGAAAAGCTGATATTATGAAGCAAAGTCGAATTAGAAATTTTGTTTTTGATCCTACGATTGATTAATTTTGATTTTGTTATGGTTAAATATGTTTTTCATTTACGAACTGCAGGAATTTCAAAATACATTAGATCCTTTTGCAAACTTAACAACAGCACAGATAAAATTATCGCTCGTTAAGAAATACAGAAGCTCGGATTATGCGGCAAAGGCAAGAGCCAGAATTCAAGAAATCTCAACCATTGTAAGCATTTCAAACTTGGTCATGAAACATCTTTTAAGATGTACTAGTTTTTACTATTTACTTATGTCCCCCGGATTTGTATCCAGCACGAGTTCTAACATTTAGTTTGATTAAAATGCAAGTTACCTTATTCATTGTACTTGATTTACCTGTGGCTCTGATTTTAGTGAATTAATATAATTAAAATATGTATATATATATATATATATAGTTGGAAGGCATTGTTATACAAGCTTTAACGGCCTTAGTTAATCAAAATGATAAGAGTTTCCTTCCTCACGAAGCCAATGGTTTACTAAGAACTGGCTTAAACAATGTTACTCTGATTCTTCATTTTCCTTCAAATACTCATGTCCGACACGTGTCTAAAAAATATTCATATATGTGTATGAGGGTATGATTCTTCAAATATTGAAAAAACCTAAAGCATGCCTGTGTCAGAGATATACCCATATCCAACACTCATCCTCCCGGCCAAGTAACATAGAGCTTAAAAATATTTCAACTAATATAATATACCATGAACAGTTTCTTAGCTTTTACTTATTTGTATTTCAGGATGAAGTCATTACTGGAAAAAAACACAGTAGTGAAACAAAATGGCTGAAGCAACTATCAACATTGACACGGAGGTCCTTCATGAACATGTCTAGAGATTTGGGGTATTACTGGTTAAGGATAGCAATCTATGTTGCCTTGTCTATTTGTGTTGGTACTATTTTCTTCGATATTGGAACAAACTACAATTCAATCTTAGCTCGTGGGGCTTGTGGGGGTTTCATATCAGGTTTCATGACATTCATGTCTATAGGAGGCTTCCCATCCTTCATTGAAGAACTTAAGGTAAGTAATCTCATTAAGGGTTAAGGGATGATGAACATAACTGAAGGATTTCTAGGCAGACAGACACTAACATTACTAAGCTTTCAATGATTCCCTTTTTTTTCTTTTTTTCGGTTTTTGGTGTTCTAACATAGGTTTTTTATCGAGAAAGGCGCAATGGACACTATGGGATTGCTGTTTACATACTCTCAAATTTCCTCTCTTCATTTCCATTCCTGACTGTGATGTCCCTTGCTACAGCATCAATTACCTATTACATGGTGAAATTTCGCCCAGGAATTTCACATTTTATGTATGTCTCACTTGATCTTATTAGCTCCATTGCAACTGTAGAGAGCTGCATGATGATGATAGCATCACTAGTTCCCAACTTCATGATGGGAATCATAATTGGAGCCGGTTATATAGTAAGAACTGTTATTTCAGAAATTTTTAGAGTTCCTCCATTAATGTCTTAAAAAGTATTTCATATATCTTTATAATCATCAGTAATTTTATTTTCTTACTTTTGTACACAGGGTTTACTGATGATGACAGCCGGGTTTTTCCGGTTGCTGCCTGATCTCCCTAAGATTTTCTGGCGGTACCCTATTTCATATATCAACTATGGTGCATGGGCGTTACAGGTAAATTTTTATTGGATTCTCATGCTTTCAACATGTCTTAAGAACTAGATCTATGAAAAACTCATTTAATGACTTTAAAGGAGAAAAACATTCAAGAAAATTAGTTGGATGTTGCAAGTAATTTCCCTCCTGATTCCCAAAATGAGTCTTCTATGTGAAAAAGTTTACCTTGTAATCTGAAGTAACAGGGTACACAGGAAATGGCGAAATCCAGCATAACACTTAGAGCTCGAATGCAACAATGTCCCAATCAGACAATTTGAATTGACTTTTCTGTAAAATGGAGAGTGCAGGGAGCATACAAGAACGATATGGTCGGGCTTGAGTTTGATGGCTTCATGCCTGGTGGTCCAAAGCTGAAAGGTGATGTTGTCCTCACAACCATGCTTGGCATCCGGCTGGATCATTCAAAGTGGTGGGATTTAGCAGCTGTTATAGTGATTTTGATAGCTTATAGATTCCTTTTCTTTGTCATTCTCAAGTTCAAGGAGAAAGTCTCACCTTTGTTTCGAACTCTTTATACGAAGCGAACGTTACAACACCTCAAGAAAAGACCATCTTTCAGGAAAACACCAGCCTTCCCATCCAAGAGGCACCAAGTTCCCCATTCACTGTCTTCTCAAGAGGGTCTCAACTCTCCAATTCGCTAGAAATCAACAAATCATAAGTACTATAGTAATGCTCTTACTATCAATTTGATAACAGAGACAAGGGAAAGGATGGTAGTAACATTACTTACGAAATTAGCTATATCGGCTTTATTTTTCAAGTGCTTCTTCAGCAACATTCCTTGCTATTCGCATCTCAGCAAATTGTTCTAGCATTAATGGCAAGAGGAATGCCCTCTCATCCAAAAATGCTTTCTTCATGGAGCTCCCTAGCAATGGCAGTAGCAAGCAGAAACTTGATTTCAGTTGTTGCAACACAGCACTTTTCAGTAATTAGATGCGATAAACAGATAAACGAAAGATCCCATTGTTCCTAGTAGAAATATTAGTCTGCGGAGTGTTTGTAGCAGATGCCTCCAACATTATACAATATCATAACATCTAATGATACCATTGCATTTGTATGTAATATCATTCTGTTCTTGTTGTTGCAGTGATTATGCTTGCATTATGGATATGCTAAAATAAAAATGTAGGTTTGAAGTTCCCAAGATGGATTAAATTGGATTCTTTTACTTTCCAGGAGTAGACATACATCAAGACAAAATATGGTTATCAAAAATATCAAGTTCTCTATGCGTCTACTATAATGATTTCTCGAAAGACTGGGAAGCATTAAAAAGCAACATCACCCTCAACAATTGCAAGATTAAATTCCTTATTTAGACGGGAGAAATGAAATCAGACGTCATTAACCCGAACAATTGAGTACGGGGATTTTAATACCTTTAATCAGGCAGTCATTAACATCAAATAGAGGAGCTCCTTTGTTATTTTCTGCATTATCACCGTTGTTGGAAATATGCTATAATGGGGCTCTGTAATGGATTGGAATTATGCTATAAATATGTTGCATATATTAGGAGCAACTGTAAATATTTAGTCCCCCTAGGTGGCAAATTTTGATTTTGATTCTGATTCTGATTTAGTCTCTTTAGTTTTTCATTCTAAGTCAACTAGTCACTGTTCATGTACCCTATTTTATTCCTCGCCTCAAGATATGAAAGAGTAAATTCTTTACCTCAGAATTCTTCATGGTATTAAAGCCAGCTTTTACTTACGAATATTCATAATTTTTCAGCCTTCATTTCCGTAGTTTAACATCAAACGTTCATTATTGATATAGGCTTGTTTAGCCTTCATTGCTGAATCTTTCCTAGATAATTCTATAACATGTCAAGAATATATTCTGTCCTATCATTCAAGTCGTGCAAACCAGGCCACAACTGTTGATGGAACCAATGTTAAATGAGTTTAATTAGGAAGATGTTTAGAAGTTTAGACACTTGCTGAACCAACCGAACAACCAAAAAACCAACTCTATTTTGAGTCCACCGTTGCAGATTTTGATTCTATGGGCTTCTCACGTATAAAAATCTTAAACTCTGCCTATAGCACATGGATCATTGACTCGGGTGCTTCTGATCACATGACCTCTATGTCTAATATTTTTTCCAGCTATTCATCTTGTTTAGGCAGACAAAAAATCAAAGTGGCCGATGGAATATTTTCCTCGGATTCTGGTCAAGGAACTGTAAAAATCTCAAACATCTTGGTCTTACATTCAGACCTTCATGTTCCTAAATTGGATTTCAACTTGTCATCCATTGGAAAACTCACAAAAAATTTGAGTTGCTCGGTTAAATTTCTCTCATTTTGTTGTTGTTTTCAAGACCGATCAAGGAAGAAGATTGGGCGTGGTAAGCTGAGAAATGGACTTTACTACTCGGAGACAAATTGGAATGGTGAAGAAAGGCCTCAATATCTAGTTTCTAAAAACACAAGGCTAGATCAAATTTATCTTTCGCATAACTGCTTATATCACCCACCTTTCGCTTTATTAAATAAAATGCTTACCAAATTTTTTCGAAAATGGATGTCAGAAGCCTACATTGTGAGTCCTATATCCAAGTTAAACGTCACCGTACCACTTTTCCAATAAAAGAGATCCAGTTCTCCACTCTATTCAATTTGATTCATTCAGATGTATGGTGAACGTCATGTACTACCAATATTTTGGGCACCTAGGTTTATATAATAAAAACAAGTTTGAAGTTCCAGCTATATTTTCCGTGTTCCATAGGTTTATCTAGAATCAGTTTGGAGTCAACATTTAAACCCTGAGATCTAATAATGGAAGAGAATACTTTCGTCAAGAGCTTATGACATATTTATCAAATGAGGATATTCTACAACAATCAATTTGCATTGACACTCCTCAATAAAACAGTGTTGCTGAAAGAAAGAATTCTTGAAGTTGCTTGGTCCCTCACGTTTCAAACGGGGTAGGTTGCTTTTCTATTTTATAGAAGAGTTCTTTCTTTCGAACCATCGACTCGTGTACCAATTCATAGGCCGAAATTGACTACTTTACCTCCCGCCCCTTACTCGTCTTTTGAAAAGTTTTATTGGGGAGATGCCATTCCTACAGCAACTTACCTGATCACTAGAATGCCTACTAGTTTTCTCAGGAATCAAAGCCCCATCAAGAAAACTCATGTCACCATGGATGTAACATTTAGGAAAATCAAAATTACTGGGAAGACCTACCTTCTAGGGGAGAATAATTCTAGAGAAGAAGATAGCAGTAATTTGCATATAGAAGAGAATATAAAGGACTCCCAATAAAATTCTTTTCCATCCTAGACCTTCACTAATGAATCTCTATCCTATCCAAGTCAATTTGAGACCATTGACATTGAACCAGACCTGAAACCAAGAGACAACAACATCTTAAAAGCTGAAAACCATCATCCCAAGAGTCTACCTGAACCAAAAGACACCATCTTAGAACTTGAAAACCATCCTTCCAAGAGTCTACCTAAACCAGTTGCGAAAACAAACTTTTGAGGCTCAGAAAATACTGACTCTAAAGGTGTATTCTATGAGGAAAACGTCTACCATCACTTCCCAGGCTCCAATTGTCAACCTTGAATCTGGTAATGAAAATAATGCATCATTCACAACTTTGAAAATAATGATGCTTTGCCTATTACTCCAAGTGGAGTGAAGGGTTATACCCAACAGCTTATGTCTCATTTTTGTGTCCTTGAAGAACCTTTCTCCTTAATATAGTGCTTTCCTTAAATCTATCTTGTCCTAGAAGATTCTTACAAAAGATTCCTACTTCTATGCAAGTGTCTTTAGCCGCGAAACCCTGGAAAGAGCCCATAAATGAAGAATTAAGGGCCTTAGAGTAGACATAAGAAGATTGTTCGCTGTAAATAGGTCTATACCCTAAAATACAACCCTGATGAAACATTGGAAAGATATAATGCAAGGCTGGTTGCTAAGGGATACACCCAGCCTTATGGGATAGATTATCTTGAGACATTCGCATTGGTGGCAAAAATCAACACAATATGAATCCTTATGTCATTAGCAACAACAAAGGAATGTCTATTACATCAATTAGGTGTAAAGAATGCACCTCTTCACGGAGACTTGGAAAAGGAAGTTTATATGGATATTCCCCTAAGATACCAAGAAAATTGAAAGAGAACAAAGTGTGCAAGTTGAAAAGGCTCTTTACGGCTTTAAGTAATCACGACTAGCATTGTTTGGAAGATTTGCCAAAGCAGGGTTGTTTTCAAAGTCAAGGTGATCACACTCTATTTATAAAGAATTGTTTGAAAAAAAGAATTATAGCTTTGATTTTGTACGTAGATGATATCATTGTAACAGGTGATGACCATGAAGAAATAGCCACTTTAAAAGCTAAGCTTACCAAAGAATTTGAAACCAAAGACTTAGGAAGCTTAAGATATTTCTTAGGAATTAAGGTAGCCAGGCCACAACATGAAATCTTCACTTCACAATGGAAATACACTAAAGACTTACTTCTAAAAGTTGAAATGATTGGTCGTAAACCTATTGATAGTTCAATAAAGGTTACTCATCAACCAGGAAAGTTAATTGTAGGAGAAGAAGTAATGAATAAACAAGAATATTAAAGAATGATAAGAAACCATATCTATTTGTCTCACAAAAGGTCGGACATTGCCTATGCTATCAGTTTTGTAAGTCAATCCATGCATAATCCTAAAAAATCTCATCTTGAAGCTGTCTTTAGACTTCTAAGATACTTGAAGGGATCTTTAGGTAAAGGCTTTTCTATTTAAAATGGGAAAAGATCTTAAACTCGAAGGCTATACAGATGCAAACTAGGCAGGTTCCAAAACAGACCGAAGATCATCTACTAGGTATTGTACCGTACCAGGAAAGAATCTTATCACTTGGAGGAGAAAGAAACAATCAATTGTGGCACTTTCTAGTGCAGATGCAAAGTTTCAAGCCATGGCACAAGGAATATGTGAACATTTCTATGTCACCCTTGAGATTTCATAAATGTATAGCCATTAACATTACTCTAGTTCAACATGCTATGTTATTTTCAAGAAGATAGACGCTAAATCTATTTCAGGCTTTCTGTTGGTGCTGTCAAGAGAGCTTAAGAAATAGAGAATTAAACTTGAGAAGAAGTTGGAGAGAAAAAAAACCAGCATGGTGATCTGCTGGAACTGATTTCATTCAAATAAAGGTTACAAAGTTAGTGGTTCAACCACTGTTACTGTTACATTACCAAAACAATATCATATGCTGAAATTTTAAACAAAGTACAATTAACGCATATAGGCTAGATGGACACTACAAGATATGCTGTCAACACATCAGAATTTATATTCAAATGCATACAAAAGGACAATAAACAAATCAAAATAGCAAAAATACCATAACCTTTAACACTCCTCCTTGGCATTTTTGCTGGAAACACTAAGTCTTGACCTCAATGTTCCAAATCTTGTTTTAGGAAGGGACTTTGTCAAAATATCAGCAAGTTAATTTTCAAAGTTACAATGTGTCAGTTTTGCTTCATTCTCTGCTTCAGCTTCCTTAACAAAATGATACTTAATCTTAATATGCTTGGTTCGACCATGAAACACAAGATTTCTGGCCATTGCTATCGCTGACTGGTTGTCAAACTTGATTTCAGTGGCCAAAATCTGTCTTAAATTCAAATCTTCCAACAACTGCCTCAACCAAATTGCTTGGTTCACTGTTCAGCTGTAGCAATGTACTCAGCTTCAATTGTGGATTGTGCCACAGTCTCTTGTCTCTTAGAGTTCCAAGCAAATACTCCAAAACCAAAAGTGAACAAATAACCTGTGGTGCTCTTCATGTCATCATATGAGCCTCCCCAATCACTGTCTGAGTAGCCTAGGAGTCTAAATTCATTTGTTTTCTGAAACAGAATGCCAAAATCAATGGTGCCTTTGATGTATTTTAACAATCTCTTAGAACTTTTGAGGTGTGTTTCATTAAGACAATGCATGAACCTAGAAAGTAGACTAACAGGATACATTATATCAGGCCTGCTTGCAGTTAAATACAATAGAGACCCTATCAACCTTCTGTAATTAGTTTCATCAACCTTACCAGACTTGTCATCTTGGCTCAATTTTTCATTTTGAGCTAAGGGTGTAGTCGCAGGTTTGGAATTGTCCATATTGAACTTTCTTAGCATTTCCATGGCATATTTCTTTTGAGAAATAAAGATGCTATTGTGAGCTTGTGTAACCTCCAATCCAAGAAAATATGACATTTCTCCAAGGTCAGTCATCTCAAAAACATCCTTCATTTGACTCTTGAAGTCTGGCACCAATGCTGGATTACTTCCAATCACCAACAAATCATCAACATATAAAGAAACCACTAGCAACTCACGATTGCCAACAGCTTTGACATAAAGTTCTGCTTTACTAAGACTTCTCTTGAACCCCAAACTTATCAAGTGATCACCAATTCTTAAGTACCAGGCTCTTGGAGCTTGTTTAAGACCATATAAAGCCTTTTTAAGCAGATACACTTTATCCTCCTGCCCTTTGACAACAAATCCTTCAGGCTAATGAAGATAAATCTCCTCTTGGAGATAACCATTAAGGAATGCGGACTTGACATCAAGCTGCCAAATCTTCCAACACTTTTGAGTAGCCAAAGCCAGCAGCAATATTATGGTATCCAACCTTGCAACTGGTGCAAAAGTCTCCCAATAATCAACTCCTTGTTGCTGAGAATAGCCTTTGGCTACTAATCTTACCTTATGTTTGTTAATAGATCCATTTGCATTAAGTTTGGTTCTGAAGATCCATTTGACACCTATCACATTTTTGTTTTCTGGTTTGCTCACCAGCATCCAAGTCTGATTTTTATTGATCATTTGTAACTCCTTCATTGCAGCTCTCCATTGAAATGACTGGAAAGCTTCATTGAAGCTGGCAGGTTCAAGTATGGCCATGTTAGACCTTTGTTAAATCTCAGTAAGGGATCTTGTACCTCTGACAGGTTTATGATCAAAGGTTTCATCTTCATAAATTAAGTCTTCTAGCTCTTGAGGATTCAAATCAGCAACAATGTGTCTTACAGGCTCTTCTTCTTGTCTTTCACAATTCCAAGTAGCTAGCTCATTAAACTTCACATTTCTGCTAACCACTATTTTCTGAGTGAGAGGATTATAGGCCTTGTACCCTTTAGTGATAGTGTTGTATCTAAGGAAGATGTAGACTTCAGCTTTCTGGTCCAATTTATCCCTCTTCACTTCAGGAATATACATATAGCAGATGCTTCCAAACACTCTAAAATGTTGAACTGAAGGTTTTGATCCATACCATCATTCATATGGAGTTTTTCCTTTCAAAACCTTAGTTGATAGCCTGTTAAGGAGATAAACAACAGTATTTACTGCTTCTGCCCAGAACTTCTTTGTAAGTTTCTTCTCATACATCATACATCTGGCCATCTCTATGATAATCCTATTCTTTCTCTCACTAACTCCATTTTGCTGTGGAGTATAGGTTGCTGTAAGTTGATGTTCTATGCCTGCAATCTTGCAAAACTCATTGAACTTGTCAGATGTATATTCTGTGCCGTTGTCTGATCTGAGCACTTTAATCTTGCAGCTGGATTGGTTCTCAATCCAAGCCTTGAACTTCCAAAATACATAGCAACCTCAGACTTTTGCTTAAAAAAATAAATCCAAGACGTTCTTGTAAAATCATCAATAAAGGCAATAAAATACCTATTGCCATTCAAAGAAAGTGTTTTCATTGGGCCACATACATCAGTATGGATTAGCTGCAACCTTTTAGATGCTCTCCAAGCTTTGTTAACAATAGGAAATGGAAGCTTGCTTATTTTGCTAAGTTGGCAGATCACACAAACTTTAGAGTATTGTGAAACAACAAGCATGTTGAGTACCAAGTTCTCCCTATGCATGAGATTAAGGGCTCTATAGTTGAAATGACCCATTCTTTTGTGCCATAATTCAAATTTATCAAAAGAAGTTATGTATGCTGATGAATAGCCTTGATACAAGTCTAAAGAAAAACATTTACCTTTCATGTTGACAGTAAAGAGTTCATAGCCATAACGATCATAAATGCAGCATGCTTTATCTTTAAATATTACGGAGTAATTCTTTTCAAGTAGTTGTCCAATACTTAAAAGATTCTAATCAATCTTATGAACAAACAAAACATCTTGAATGTATTTAGTACCAGAAGAAGTTTCAACAGCAACAGTACCTTTCCCTTTTACTTCAATGCGTTCAGTATTCCCAATTTTAACTTTGGAGTTCCAGGTTCTGTCCAGCTCCTTGAACAGCTTTATGTCAGCAGCCATGTGGTGTTTACAACCACGATCAATGAGCCATGCACCAGAAGTGGTTTTGGTTGCATAGCAAGTGGCAACAAAAACCTGTTCATCCTCCTGCTGTGGAATGTCAGCAACCTTTGCTTGCTAATCTTGGTGCTGTTGTTTCTTGTTCTTGCATACTTTTTCAACATGGCCCTTGTGTTTACATGACCTGCACTGAACATCCGATCTCCACCAACAATATTTTTCAAGGTGAATGGTCCTTTTACAGTGACAGCAGACTGAAAATTTCCCTTTCTTACCATTGTTATTGTTTTTCTTATCCTATTGCTTCTTTCCTCTTGTGTCAAGTTGGGCCTTTCCTTTTTCCTTTGCTGTAAATGCACCCTCTATTGAGCCTTCTTGTCTGATGGCTCGTCTTTGTTCTTAAGCTTGAAGTGCATTAAATAGCTCTGCTGGAGTAATCTTGGTCAGATCCTTAGAGTCTTCAAGTGAAGTGATCTTGGCTTCAAATCTCTCTGGTAAGGTGACTAGTACCTTCTCTACAATTCTGCTGTCAGGCAGCTATTCTCCAAGCAATCTGATCTTGTTGACAACCTTCATAAGTCTGTCATTATACTCTTTCAAGTTCTCTGTCTTTTTCATCTTCAAAACCTCAAACTCTCTTCTTAGATTTAGCACTTGAATTTGCCTTGTTTTGTCACTCCCTTAGAACTCTTCTTTTAACATATCCCAGGCTTGTTTTGCTGTCTCACAAGCCATAATTCTGATGAAGATCTCATCAGAAACAGAAGATTCAATGCAGCTCTTGGCCTTGTACCTTTTTGCTTTCTCTTCACGATAGTTCTTCAATTGAGCTATTGTGGGATTTCTTGGGAGATGTGGAAGTTCTTTTTCAGTCTCCACAAGTTTCCAAAAATCGAAGGCACTGAGGTATGTTTTCATCTTAACAGCCCAAATTTGATAGTTTTCACTAGAGAAAATAGGAGGTGCAAGTAAAGAGCAACTGTTAAAGGCCATATTCAATTCTAGATTGCTGTTGGAGATCCCCTAAGATCAAGATAAGCTCTGATGCCAATTGTTAGTGCTGTCAAAAGAGCTTAAGAAATAGAGAATTAAACTTGAAAAGAAGTTGGGGAGAAAAAAACCAGCATGGTGATTTGCTGGAACTGATTTCATTCAAATAAAGTTTACAAAATTAGTGGTTCAACCACTGTTACTGTTACATTACCAAAATAAACAAAGTACAACTAACACATATAGTTTAGATGGACACTACAAGATATGCTATCAGCACATCAGAATTTATATTCAAATGCATACAAAAGGACTATAAACAAACCAAAGCAGTAAAAATACTATAACCTTTAACACTTTCAATGCCTCTCTCTCCGTAGAAAGAGAGAAAAGAAAATAGTACAAGAATCATCCAAGATTGAAAAGATGGAATTAAACATATATCTCTTCTATTTCACTAGGTAAAACAAGATTTAAACCAAAAACTGTCGTGAAAACATTTTTCATGAAATAAAGATTAAAATGATATGGTAACCAAGGAAAATAATAATAAAAGATGATAATTTACAATACAAACATTGAGGTTATATACAATATTGTAGTTATCAATTTTGTGCACTAACTTTATAACCTGGAGACTATCCTCTACCGGTATCAAGCATAGATGCCCAGCCATTCACCACAGTTTCTAGGCAGGCGGCACTTATATAACCTCCTGTCCTGACCTAACATAAATAAACCTAAGATCCTTGAAACCCAAAGACAAGGTTAGAACTTGACAGTTTCGGCTTCAAGGTCCCAAGTTTGAGTTTTGGGGAGTGGCTTTTGAAATTTACAAAGTGGCGGATTGCCAGCTCTTCTAATGGCCTTTTATATGTACCCAAAAGGGGAAAAAAATGCTTGTTGAATATGTTCAAATATATATATATATATATATACACACACACACACACGAAAGACAAGACAACAAAGATACCAGATATGTAACTCTAAGCTGAAAATATCAGCAAATCAGAATACATGAATTGGGCTAACACAGCGCGATAGTATTTGATCTCTTACCACCAGTTGCATGCAATGACTTTATGCTAACATTGAAATAAAAGGCAGAAAGAGTCACCCAGATGGAAGATTATTGGCTGATTCAAACAGAAAATCCTTTAATTTCTTAATTCCTCCCTTTTCTATTCATCTCAATAAACCCAGTAATTTTACAAGAGCATGGTGACTCACGCGTACAAAATCAACTATGACCACAACCCTACTTTCACATTTTTGAATAATATGTAAACAGCTCCATGACCAAAACTGCTTCCTATATATTTGAAAACAAAAACAAAAGTCAAGCAACCCTCAATTGCTAAGAACAAAGTATTTGACCATAAAAGATTTCAAATACAATTTAGCTATCAAACTTCCTGTTTTAAGTCCTATTACCAATAGATTTGGACTTCAGAAGACAAGAACAAGTAGCTTATTATAGAATTTCACCAAAGACAATGAGGCCAACCTGATAATTTTTCTTGATTTAGAATTTACATCTGTTCTTGCTCCCTCTGGAACATTTTACCACTTTCAGCAAAGCACCTATTTATTTGGGAATCAGAAGTTACCGGTCAGATCACAGTTCCAATAATTGCAATCTCCACGAATTCGTTCCTTCCAAGAACTGTAAAAAGTTGAACAAGAAACAGCCGAAGATTAGAGTTGAATGTTTTAGAAGGAAGACTAGTCCTCTTCACAACTAAATAATTGCTACCATTTCAATTTGGCAAGAGTCTGTATAATTGCTTCCTGCTACAAACAATCTGCTCTACTAAGTTTAAAGAAGCAGAACACAAAAACTCCATTTCATTAATAGAAAAGTCTAAGTAAGAGAAACTATAATTGAAAGACTGCAAGCCAAATGAAATTTTTCAGTGGCACATACAAGCTAAAATCTCAGTGATTTTGCCAGAATCCTGCCTAAATAAAGAAAAAAAATTATAAAATTAAGAAATCCACAATGGTATCACTGCAATTAGTGTAACGAACTAGATCAAATAAAAGAATAAGAAAAAGGAATCATAGGCATAGCAGAAAAGAACTTCATTAAAGAATCATATAAAGATAAACAAGCCAGACAAAAGTAAAATAAATGACATCAAAGACATGGATCAGCTCATGCAGCAGCTTTAGGAATTGCAAGCAGGGAATCAATCTTTCCCTCATCTTTAAAGAAAAGTCCGAGTTTACACAACTAATCAATAGACTTATCAGACCTAATTTCAAGAGTACATAATTAAAATTACAATATCATGACATAGTCCCTCAAATTAGCAGGCATTTTATAATGGTGCTAGTCTCTGCTGCAAGCTCACTACTGTTTCTTCTCATTGGATACACCATTCTCCACTCGGTTGTCAAACCCATGATAAGGAACTTCAACCATGGGCCTGGGAAGCGGACGTCCATCAAAGTCCTCTGGGAAGCATTCAAAGTCAGGGCCAAAGTTGAACTTTACCACACAGTTTGGTTGATTTGGAAGGGTATACATTGAAGCAGCAGGATAGTAACGACCACCAAACAAATCCTTGAAAGCAACTCCTTGGCATACCCCATTTTTGAAAAATGAAATTTCACTTCCTGCAAGAAAGTCAAAATTTATCAACATTAAATTATGAAACTTCAAGCATAACATATGAAAAGCCGCATCTCCTAATTGTAAATATTATAAACAAGTCCTCATCAAACACAGAACAAAGTCATTTCAGTGGCAAGTTAGTTAAATAATGTATCTATTTCATTTCAAGCATTAAAAGCTAGGATTCAGTGCTAGTCTAAAGAGTCTTTCCAATGGCCTGCCCAAACAGGTTACACAAGTTAAAGACTGCACAATTTATTCGCACATGCCAGACTTCCAGTAAGATGCCAGGCTTGAACAAACATTCCAATTTTTGACAAAATGCTCTATAAAGAGTTAACTTGGAAATATTACCATGACCAGGTTTAACAGGCACAACCAATTAGAGAGGTTCAGGTAGCTTCAGGTTAGACTTCATAATAATTGTTCTAAGTTTACCCATTATGGCATGCCTTAACGTAGAAAAAGGGCCAAAAGGAGAGAACCTATCACCCCATGCAATGAACATACAAAAGCCAGAATCCAAATATTTAACCAATCACGCAACAGAGTTAATTATGTTCTGATCATACATTTTTGTTCAAATCTTCCCCATTATTATGTTAACTGAATCATATAAATACAAGCCACAAAATTGCATAGTCCAAGCGTCTGATATGTCACTTCTCAAAATCCTACTTCAAGGACTCATATCTTGCTATATCTTTTCAAAATAAGCAAAGGCCTAACTCACACAGTTCATACAAAATTCAGAGATCATTGTGTTCTGATCAGACATTTTTGTTCAAATCTTCCACATGATTTATGTTAGGGGGGCATACTGCAAAGTCCAACAGAATCATTTACATACAAGCCATAAAATTGTGTTGTCCAAAGCTTCCATATGTCACTTCTCAGATTCATGCTTAAAGGACTCATATCTTGCTAGATCTTTTCATAATAAGCAAAGACCTAGAGTTTGTTCACTGGATGACATGGATATTGGTTGGGAGAATAGGATCAAAGCATATGAGACGCCTGTTCATAAATTCAATACTAAGTGAACCTTACACCATATTTGGGTAGAGGTAAGAGGAGGGGAAAGTGGGAAACAGTGAGAGAGGGACAGATTAGCAGCACCGCTCCTTTACACCCCCTACCCCATTTTCCAATTCCCAAAACGAGCAGACAGAAAAAGGAAAAGCTGAAAAACCTTTTTATTCTCGAAATATCCTTAATGGCCTTACTGTTTTGACCAAACTACAAACCAACACATATACAAACCTTGGTGAAAGGCCACAAATTTTTTGTTATCTTGGCACCCTTTAACAACTACTCATTTTGCTTTTTATCATTTGCTTCCTCGCTACCTCGAACAGTGTCATAGGTGTCTAGAAAGGCAGAAAGTCATTGCTGCAAATCTATATAGCGGGAAAAAATCACGAACTACAACAATTCAAATAGAAATCACATAAAATTGCATGGTTCACATGAAGAGGGTTCTTCATATTAAGAATATATTCGATCTTTTGGTCCAAGAAGGGTGTGGGGAGGCAAAAATGAAAATGGGCTTTCTGGGTTTGATGTGATCGGAAAGGGAAAAAGAGATGAGGAAAGGATAACATTGGTTACGTGTAGCCAGGGGTACAAGACATCTTAATAAAATAGTAGTACCTATTTACTTATCACTCAAATGATTGAAAACGATAAATGTTCATTTATATATTAAATAAAGATTATATTCAATTTTTAATTTTTAAGTATGAAGAGAAAACTCAAGAAAGAAGAGACACATTTTAAGATTATTTAAATAAGATTTGTAGTAAGAAACTCCCATGCTAAAATTTTGTGATTTGATTCTTTTCCACATTAATGCCACTCGATATATCTAGTTCCATCAGTATCTTTGTCAATCACTTTCATCTGCATCAACACCTTTGAACGGATTGACTGCATGCAAATGTTACTTTTGCAAGAAAACTCTAATTTTGAAACATTAGAGATCACACAGAGAGCAAGTGAAACACGGGGAGCGGGGGAAGGGTAGCACAATTAGATTAATTTGAGCATAATGTGTCAACTTCAACTGAATTTTAACAATTCAAAGTAACTGATATATCATCGAATCATCCTTCTACTCCTTGTACCCTTCGAGAAATTAACATCGTCATAAAATCTATCTAACAGTATTTATAAATTAAATAACAAAATCATTAAAAACACATACACAATGCATGCCATATATTTTATCCACTTGTGTTTTCTTGAAATTTTATGAGCAGCACTACGTTTGGTTGGAGGGGAAGTAGAACTGTGAAAGACGGTGGAGGTAAAGACTATCTTCCCTTGTTCAATAAGGAAATAAGAAAAGGGAAGGAAAATGGATAGATTTGCACATTTTTATTCCTTCAAAATCCACTCCTTTTCAATCTACAAAAGGATAACCCTTATTTAAAAATTAATCATTTTATTTACAATATTGCTCTCAAGTATTTTCTTTCCTTCCACTTTCCATCACTGTGTACCAAGAACAAACTCCCTTACTTTCATTCCCTTCTTATTTCTCACCATTCTCCTTCCCTCCATTTTTCTTTCTTCCTAACAAAACTTATGCAAGTAATGTGGTTGTCAGAATTGAAGGTAAAACTTCATTCTCTGTTGTTTTATTTCTTTGTAGGATATCTCTACATATATAGTGTACTACATAGGTTATCACTAGTATGAACAGAGAAATCTGATAGAATACAATCCCATAATTTTAGGACTGATTCCATAATTTTAGGGATTCACTCTCTATCTATAGCTAATACATATCTACAGAGGTAATACAAATCTACAATTAAATCAGTAATTATCTAATCTATAATTAAAATAAACAGCTAACTGTTTTCCAACACTCCCCCTCAAGCTAAGGAATATGCATCTTCCATTCCCAGCTAGGAAATATACCTCTGATAACTTGTAGCATTCAAACCTTTGGTAAACAGATCAGCTAGTTGATTCTCAGTAGACAGTTAAGGTGTGCAAATTAGGCCACTTTCAATTTTATCCTTTATGAAATGCCGATCTATCTCTATGTGTTTGTTCCTGTCATGTTGTATACGATTATGTGCAATATTTATAGCTAATTTGTTGTCAAAGTACAATCTCATAGGCTAACTCCCTTTAATCATTAGGTCATTAAGTAGTATTCATAATCACAACAATTCACATATTCCTTATGCCATTGCTCGAAACTCTATTTCCACACTTGATCTTGCCACCACATTCTATTTCTTACTCCTCCAAAAAAACCATATTTTCCTCCAAGAAAAGTGCAATAACCCTATGTGGATCTTCTGTCTACAGGTGACCCTACATAGTTTGCATTTGTATAGGCCTCTAATACTACTCCCTCATTCCTACGAAACAAAATTCTAGGATTTGCCTTTAAATAGTGTAAGATTCTGTAGACAGCTTATAAGTGAATTTCCTTTGGGTTATGCATAAACTGGCTAACCACAATCATGGCATAAGCTATGTCGAGTCTAGTATGTGAGAGATAAATAAGCCTACCTACCAATCTCTGGTGCATCCCCTTGTCAACTGTAGGATCATCTAGTGCCTTTCCAAGTTTGTGGTCTGGATCCATTGGGGTTCCCACTGGTTTGCATGCTGACTTCCTTGTTTCTTTTAATAGGTCAACAACATATTTTTGCTGTGAAATGAAATTACCCAATTTTGAGTCAGCCACCTCAATTCCTAAGAAATATTTTAGTTTCCCTGGTTGTTTTATCTCAAATTCTTTGTTTAGACACAGCTTGAGCACTTCCAGTTCACTTGCATCATCCTCGGTCACAACTATATCATCCACATACACCAGTAGAGCAATCACTCCCCCTGTCTTGAAGTGTTTAATGAACAACGTATAGTCTCCCTAACTCTGTTTATATCCAACAACCAACATCACCTTTGCAAACCTCCCAAACCAAGCCCTTGGTGAATGTTTCAAACGATATAGTGCCTTTTGTAGTTTGCACACTTTGTTAGTTCCTAATCTCTCTTCAAAGCCAGGTGGAATTTCAATATAAATTTCTCCCTCCAAGTCCCCGTGAAGAAATGCATTCTTCACATTGCACTGCTACAAATCCTAATTCAAGTTTGCTGCCAATGACAGCAACACCTAACTGTGCTCATTTTTGCCACTGGAGCAAAAGTCTCTTAATAATCCACCCCATAAGTTTGAGTACACCCCTTGGCTACTAATCTTGCCTTGTATCTTTCTAGTCTTCCATCAACTTTATATTTTACTGAGAACACCCATTTGCAGCCCATTGATGTCTTTCTCTTTAGCAATTCCATGATTCTCCATGTTTTATTCTTTTTCCAAGGTATCCATCTCTTCTCTCATAGCATTCCTCCATTCCTCCTAGGACAAAGCCTCGATTAAGCTTCTAGGAATAGTTATTTAGACTCAAGAGAAAGGATTTGTGAGATGGAAAAAATTTGCCAAAGGATACAAAATGAGACTACACTCTCTCAATTTTTTCCTGATAGCAATAGGCAGGTCAAGACCAGCCTTTACATTTTCAGGCAAAGTATTTCCCAATTGAGAATTAGGTTCAGCCACAGCAGTTACCTCACAATCAAACTTTAAGAGGAGAATCTTGGACATGTGTTGGAGTAGAAATTGGAGCTTTACTTGTTGAATACACTTGCTCATACTTCTAGGTGTCATAGATAGGATCAGTTCTTTGTATAGGCAAGGATGATGTCTTAGATTGGTTTTGGATAGGAAATAGTAACTCGGACTGATTTTGAGTCGAGTGAGACTTGGTTTGGTTTTGAAAGTCGGTTCGGTTTTGAATAATATGGTGTGACTCAGTAGGTAAAGGCAACAAAAAAGAGTTTTCCCTATCCTTATCTTCCAATGATCTCTCCTCCTGAAGATAGGGCTGAAAAATGGTTTTTCTGCTTCAAACGTGACATCTGCAGAGGTAAAAAACCGTTTTGTCTGTGGATGATTGCACCTGTAACCTTTTTAGGTTAAAGAATATCCTATAAATATGCATTTACTAGCTCTAGGATCTAATTTTTCCCTATCGTGATTATGAACACGGACAAAAGTAGTGCAACCAAATATCCTAGGGGTAAAAACATTAAAGATACTCAGGTTTGGATAAAATTTTGAGGGAGCTTTCATTGGTGTTTCAAACTCTAGGAACTAAGAGGGTAATCTGTCTATAAGGTAAGTGGCTATTAAGATTGCTTCCCCCTAAAAACTCTTAGGAACATTCTGTTGAAACAAAAGAGCTCTCATGGTAGCTAACAAATGAACAATTTTTCTCTCAACAACCCCATTTTATTGTGGGGTCTTGACACATGAAGATTCATGGATTATACCTTCTTTTCAAAATAAGGAGATAGCGTCTGATTAAAGTAATTTTGGCATTATCAAATCTGATTTTCTTAATTTTTACCCCAAACTTGCTTTGGACCATAGTAAGGAACTCAGGAAAGATGACACTAATATTACATTTATGGTTTAGAAGGTATATCCAAGTTACCCGAGTACAGTCATCCACAAACAAAACAAACCGCCTCAAGCCTGTCATACTAGAAATGGCAGAAAGGCCCTATATATCAATATAGATCAAGAAAAAAAAGGCATTGAACACTTTTTATTATTAATAGGGAATGATGCTCGTTTATGTTTTGCATATTCAAATGCCAATGAAGATGTTTAACATCAAACCCTTCAAACAAAATAGGAGACATTGTTTTTAGGACACTAAATGAAAGATGAACAAATCTGTAATGGTTGAGCAAAAACAGCCTTTTTATTGGTGCTAGATAGAAATGACAGAAACTGACCATCTTGGGCACTCTTTGATTGATTCACTGTCTTAAAATAGTATAGTCCAACCTTATCTTTAGCATGTCCAATCATCTTACCCATGTTATGATCTTTAAATTCACAATGAGTTGGATAAAAAATAACAGCACAGCACAATTCAGGTCATAAGTTAACTTCTTAATAGACACTAGGTCAGTGGATAGCTTAGGAACATGGAGTACATTCTTGAGAGTGAACTGACATGTAATTTGGATGTCTTCTAATCCTGCTACGTAAGGAACTATCTGTTGCTAGAATGTTCCTATTGCTACGACAAAGGGTATAGGCTTTACATTGTAAAGAAGAGTTGGTCATTTGGTTCGTAGCTCCTGAATCAGTAATCCAGGAGTCCATAATATTCCTATCTAAGGCATTATTAGAAACAATAGACTTAACTGAGAGCTCTCATGAAAATGTACCACCACTTTTAGACTTGCCCAAGGATTCTAGCAATTCTTTAAGTCTACCAATCTCTTCTTTACTGAATTCTTCTTTTTCGGTAATTGTTTCCAAGTTTTTTATAGTCATGTGAGGCTGATATTTACTTTTTTTTCATCCTCCTTTATACCCCCAGTCCTGGCTTGAAGTACTAGCTTTCCCATTTAATTTCTAGCACTTTTCCCTAGTATGCCTTGACTTCTTGCAATAAGTACACCATAGAGAGTCTTCGCTGCCTTTTCCTTGCGGCCCTGGCCTTGAGAGTTTTGCCTGCACATTGCCTTGCATCGTAATATTTTGATCCCTCGTCATCATAGCCGATTTTTCTTCCACCTAGCCTTCGAGCATGGCTCCCCTATGACTCTCTTCAGCCCCGATCAAAGAAATGGTCATTAAGGGTAAGGACTTCTTCTTTGCCGAGAATCTGCACCCTAATTTGATGAAACTCAATATTCAATCCCGCAAGGAAATCATAGACTCGATCTTTCTCAATAAAACTTTTTAAAATAGCAACATCCTCTAAACACTTAGTCTTAATGCACTGATTATGGTCAATTTCCTGCCATAAACTTTGAAGAGAATTGGCATATTCTATCCCTGATTTAGTGCATTGTTTCATGGCACTAACTTAAACCTTGATTTCATAAACTTATGCAGCATACCAAGCTTTTGAATAAGTCTGTCTCATAGCATCGCACACTTCTTTGGCTATCGGTAAAAATATATGTATCATTAAACTCAGGGGTCATTGAGTTCCACAACCATGACAAACCATAAAGTCAGCTTCATCCCATGCACCGAATCTCAGATCATCCCTCTCAAGGCCAATTACTAGCAAATGGCTCAATTTCCCTTTACCCTTTAAAAGGTTTGAACAAACTAAGACCATTTGAGGTTATTCTTTCTATTTAGCCTATATGCTGATTAGATGTTTTGGAGATCGACAATTTGGGTTGAGTGTATTTTCTTCAGTCAGTATTTTGGATTCAACCATCTTTGATTCAGGTAGAGATATAGTAGTAGAAGGGACTAGAGAACAACTAAGAAGGGCAGTTAAGGCCAAAGAAAGACTTGAAATAAAATGGCAATGAAGGCCAAACAAAAACGGTTTAGGGAGAATCGAATAGCTCTAGTACCATGTCAGAATCAAAGGTAAAACTTCATTCTTTGTTGTTTTATTTGTTTGTAGGATATATCTATGTATACAGCGTAGTACATAGGTTATCACTAGTCTGAATAGAAAAATCTGATAGAATACAATCTCATAACTTAAGGACTGATTCCATAATTCTAGGGATTTATTCTCTATCTGCAGCTAATACATATCTACACAGCTAATACATATCTACAATTAAATCAGTAATTATCTAATCTATAATTAAAATAAACAGCTAATTTTTTCCAACAGTGGTTAAATTCTGGTTAATTCAAAATAGGCTAGCTATATCTGATCAGGGTATGGAATCTCTTTTGGAGTCTACAGTGTTGTTTCATAAACTATTAAAGTTCAATTCTGTGCGATTTTCAGATTTAGAATGATTTAATTTTTTCAAGATGTTTTATTACTCATTTTATGACTCGTATAATAGAATAATTTCAATAGAAAAACTATAGCAAATACTAAGTAGCCAAAACCTACTTAATTTATTAAACTAAGCTTGTTTAAACACTTTTTGCTTACTGGATTACCATATAGCCATCTTCTTTCAACTCCTCTTTTTTCGGTCGTACTTTGAAATCTTACTAGACTTAAAATCTCTAGAAAATCATATATAAGTCTTTTGCAAACCCATTCCATTTATTCAGGCATTACTTTTCAGCAGTATACCAATCGGTTTTTATAATACTCAAAATATTCAATGCAAAAAATGCAGCACTTAGTTTCTCTGCATCAAATTTACAATTTGTCAAATCTTTTAGGGGCAAAAATTAAAAATTTCTTTCCATCAATCTATATACACCATTTTCCCAATTTTCCAAATCAAAATGCTTCCCAAATGTTCCAATTACTCAAAAAACTATGCTCTGGTGTTTCCAACAAGCTATGCACTAGAAAATACGCATGCATGAAATCAACTTCTAAAACCAGAGAAAAGCCATTTTAAAGCCTGATAAAACCTATAGCCATGTCAGAACCCGTTTAATAGCATAAAAATAAAGTTATCTCGATGCTCCCTACTTTAATTGGAACCAAACCAAGAACTGTCTTGCAAATTAAAGAAACTCTGGACAGTAGATATTTCCCACCTTCAAACTGATAATTTAGCCACCATTACCAATAAAGCGTTGAAAAAGAAAAGCACTTTTATAACACTCATATGCCACAAACATGTAATAATATTTGATAGTGCTTACACTAATTTCTAAAATTGATTAAAAAATGTGTCTTCAATCTTCAATATACTCAACTTGCCTTTGACCAGATTATTATTCTGGAAAACATCCAATTCTAATGCAACAAAATAGTGCCAGCTTCAAAGCAAATTGAAAAGAATGCGGACTCAAAAGCATGAAGACAATCAATCAAAAGAACAAACAGTATAGAATCAATAATTAAGTTTAATAGATGCACAAAGGCATAATGGGACTGGGAACAATTTTTTTCTGAAATCTTTAAAACATCAAAATGCAAAAGTACTATTCCAGAAAATGCAATGTGTCTTGACTTTTTTTTTTTAAACGTAACCTACTAAATTCATGTCATGAAAGTCACCACTTCTTTTAGACAAGGACAATGGTGCTTTCTCTTCTAAGATATTATCAAACTAGAAGATACACGAAAACAGTAAAAGAGATGGTAAAGATAAACAAAAGAGGAAGAAACATAAAACCAGCATACATATCTAATCTAATCAAATCCAATGCTCAAAGAGCAAGCTACAATCAGAATTCAGAACACCAGTAGATACTTACCAGGCGCCACTTTAGGTGGCTCTTCCTTTGCATCGGGGGCCCGCACATATCTCTGTCCTTTATACCAAACCAAATGAGGGGGCTTGGGAGCAAATGACCCACCTTCTGGTAAATTTATATAAAACCCAATAACATCTCCTTCCTTATACCCTTCTTCCCCATACTTCTCTCTCAAAGCTTTATTCACCTTACTCCCATCAATGTCTCTGTAACCAAAGCTATTGCTATCATACCCTACCGGCGCCTGCAAGTCCCCTTTCTCCGTAGACCACCCAAGCCGTGTATGTCCAGTCTCCCCCAACTTCATCACCTTAATTTCAAAGTACCAAGCTCCCTCCACCACCCCTCTTGTGGCTCTAACCATTCTATACCCCTTTGTGCTCCCTGCACTCAGCCTATCCTCACTTAACTCCACTTTTTCAGCTTTATAAACCTTGGAAAGACATATTTTCATATCCGGAGTATCGTCCCCTTTGTCTGGGAATCTCGGAACAGGGGTGATCAAAACCGTGTCTTCCGCATTCCCAGCATTCTGATTATTCGCTTTGCTCTTCTTTTTCCCTTTTCTTGACGTTTTCGTCACCCATACGTTATTGTTTTTCTTCTTTGACTTCTTTGTTGTCGTTGGTTTCGTCGCAGGGGAGGGATTTGATGGGGCATTCTCGTTATTGTTATTGCTTTTAACTGCAGTGGTGGTGGGTTTATCATCGTTGATTGTAGGGACTGAATTAGGGAATTGGGGGGGAGTCGTCAAGGAGGAGAGCTGTTTTTGCTTTTTAGGTAGAGGTTCCTCTTCGTCGTCCTCGAATTCGTCGCAGTTTTGGGGAGCTTTAAGTAGGTTTTGGGTATCGTCAGAAGCTGTCGTCGTCGTAGTGGTGGGGTCTTCCTCAGAGAGAGAATCCGAGGAAGCCGCGGCAAGCTGGCTGGTTTCGGGTTTGCTGGTGTTGGTGTCGTTTTGAATTTGCTCAATGCCGTTGGCGGTTTCGATTTCCTTAATGGGCTCGACGTCGTCTTCCAGTACGGCAAGGTTTTGAGGTTCGCCAGTGACTAGTGGTTGCGGTGGTGCTGGAGAGGTGGAAGGCGGTGGCTGGTGGGCGGGTTCTTCGTCGAAATCGTCTTTATAAGTGGCTTGGAGAGAGTCCATTGAAGGGAAAAAGTAGAGATTCCGTTGGGGGGGCTTCGGTTTCTGATTTGAATTTGGATTTGGATTTGTTGGGGGAAAGGTTAAAAGGGGGAGTCCCATACAGAATGGAGAAAGAAAGGGAGAAGAAGTTAAAGTGGGCTTTTGTTTGCGGCCTTCGGGCAATGAAGGTGGGCACCGGAGCTTTATGGATTTTGGATATCATACATGTTCTTTATTAAATATTTAAAAAATAAAAAAATGAATTTAAAAAGAATGAAACATGTCGCTAACTTTATTCATAAAATTAAAAAAAAACTCCAATATTAAAACAGCTATTTTATTTATTTAAGTGATAGTTTTTTTTACCTTTTTTTATTTGGAAGCCATCAAATTTAAGGTTATGCTATAATGAACACTATGTTAGGAAAGCGATAAACACAACAGAAGTAATAAATAGATTTTCTCACTTGAAAGAAACTAAAAAGAGCAAAAATACAGCAAATTGCAACATCTAAATAATAACATATCAAAGAATGAGCTCAAATAAATAACAACAATAACACTTATGTCTTTTAACATGAAAAACCCTTTAAATGCAAGAAGTAAAAAAATTTATAGGACTTTGTCTAGAAAAATTCCACTATAAAAATGAACAAGTACAATAAAGTGTCTTCAAGTAAATATGGATATTACAATAGCCCCTACTCACTATCAACAATGTGGATCCCCAAACCAATAATAAGTAATAATCCCAAAGGAATAAAATAACCCAACCAATAGATATAAGGAAATGAAAATTTGACCATACAGATGAAAGCCTAAAATGCTAGGATTAATAGATTAGGATTTTGTCAAAATTGAAGCTTAAAGGATTATCCGATGAACTAAAAGTTAGCAAAATTTTTCTCTCTATCTCCATTTCTCTCCTATCGGCACCATTATCAAAAAGAAAGAAATTGTTCTTTTTCTTTAACAAAACCTAAGGTTTTTATAAGCCTTAGTCACGTTCACTTTTAAATCACTTTTTTTTGTTTTAATAAGTGGTTTATTTGGTTTTAGTTTATTATGAACTCCACCTAAAGAAGGACCTGCAAAAAACTCTTCTTTTGACTTAACGGTGGCAATTACCAAACTAGCAATTAAATGACAAGCTTTAAACTTTTCCCTTGGTAAAATATTCATCAACATGTTTGAACCATTATCATCTGTATAAATCTTCCCAAGCTTTTAATTGCTTAGAGTCTAGAACATCATGCATTCAATGATATTGCACATCAATATGTTTAAATCTACCATGAAAAGTCGAATTCTTAGTCAAATGGATAACACTGACTATTACAAAACAAAACATATCTCTATTAAGTAAACCCAAATTCAAGCACAAAATTCTTCATCCAAAGTAATTCTTTACAAGCTTCAATAGCTGCAGTAAACTTAACTGTAGTAATGGACATTGTAGCATACTTTTGCAACTTGGATTACCAAGCCATAACTCCCTCTACAAAGGTAATTAAATAGGTTGAAGCAAATTTTCTAGAATCAACATCTCCAGCATTGTCTGAATATATGTTACCATAAAAAACTAGTTGCCCAATTCCAAAATAAAGTCTCAAACTACAAGTGCCTCAGAGATATCTTAAAATCCATTTCATAACATTCCAATGTTCTCTTCTAGGATATGTGAGAATATAACTAACCACACCAACTGCATGGGCTATATCAGGCCGAGTGCAAGCCACTGCATACATCAAATTTCCTACAATAAATGCATAAAGAACATGTTGCATTTTATCACTAGATGGAACATGTCTAGTGCTAAGCCTAAAGTGTAAAAAAAGAAATGTACTTACAACTTTAATGCTATCCATTCGAAACCATTAAAACACTTTCTCAATGTACTTCTCC
Source organism: Adansonia gregorii (assembly GCA_038382025.1). Lineage (NCBI taxonomy): Eukaryota > Viridiplantae > Streptophyta > Magnoliopsida > Malvales > Malvaceae > Adansonia > Adansonia gregorii. Next base: position 8,705,232 of record JBBYHO010000021.1, read on the forward strand.
TAAGATAACCACAGCTCCTTAGTCTCTTTATCATGAGTAATTTGTATACCAAGAATCTGTCATGCAAGTCTTAAGTCTTTCATTGCAAAAGACTTACTAAGCTTATTTTTCAACCTGGTAATTCTAGCAGAATTATGACTAACAATCAACAGGTTATCAACATAGAGAAATGATATGATAAAGTCTATTGAGGTGTTGATGAGCTGTAAATAGAATAAAAAAATTAAAAGCTATAAATAGATTAGGAGAATTAGTTAAAATCCCTTAAATTGAGGGAGTAGATTAGTCAACTTTAAGAGAATTAGGTAAAATCCCTTAAATTGAGAGATTACATTAGTCAACTTTCTAGATTTAAGAATTAGTTAGTTTCCTATTTTTTCCCTAGTAATCTACTATATAACACAATGTATTGTCAATTAAAAAAATCAGAATTATTTTTCCATCTTAGATTTTGTAAGATGGTATCCGAGCTCTAAGGTTTTTTTTGTGGGATTTCCTCTTCTTCCTCGAGCAGCCTTCATTGCTGCATTTTTTTCAGCCTTCATCGCTGTCTTTCCTACTTATTTTTCTTTATTTTATTCTGTTTAGGCAGTCTTAATTGCTTTGAATTTCTTTCCTTCACCATGTTAACCTCTAAAATCACCATGTCTAGCAATTTCAACCCATCTGAAGAATCCAATTCTGTTCAGAAAATTGAAGATTTGCTGAATATTCGGGCCTCTTATAGGCTCAATCAAAAAAACTACCTCAATTGGTCTCAATTTATTTGCATATACCTCAAGGGCAAAATGAGGTTTAGCTACCTTCTTGGAACAGGACAAGCAAAGAATGACCCAAGGTACGAAGCATGGGATGAGGAGGATTCCATGATAATGTCCTGGCTATGGGATTCCATGGATCCCATGATTAATGACACGTGCATGTTTTTTTACTACAGCAAAAGAGATTTAGGACTTTATTCGTTGCACATATTCAAAGGCCCATGATGCTGCTCAAATGTATGAAATCAAGATCAAAACTGCAGCCACTAAGCAAGAAGATAAGTCTTTCACAGAGTATGCGAATCTACAGCAAAACCTATGGCAAGAACTAGATCATTATCAAGTTTTTGAGATGAAATGCCCTGATGATGCTGCCATCTTGAAGAACTTCATTGAAAAAGACCATGTATATGATATTTTTTTGCTAGATTGAATCATGAATTTGAGCAGGTTAGGATTCAAATCCTTGGCAAGGAGTACACGCTATCTTTAGATGAGATAATTTCATTAATTCAAGCTAAAAAAGGTCAAACGAATGTTATGCTTAAGCCATAAGCCAAGGATGGGTTAGCCTTAATAGCAAAAACAGATTATCAAGAGAAAGGAAAAAGTGATCTTAATAAACATCCGGATAGAAAAAACCTGTGGAAAGAGAACAAGGATAATCTCTAGTGCACCTATTACAAGAAACCAAGGCATACAAAAAAAAGTGTTAAAAGTTAAATGATAAACCACCAAACCAAGAATGAGGAACCCGTGAGGGGTAACATAGGCCTCAAGCCCGCATGGCAGAGCAACCTAAAATTGAGGAAAATTTAGCAACAGAGGGATTCAATAATGAAGAAATGGAAAAGCTAAGAAGTTTATTGGGGTCTCTTGAGAAGTCTTTTAGTGTTTGTTCTTTAGCTCTTTTAAGCAAACCTCTATTTTTTTTGCATGAATGCCTCATACTAATCTTATGCCAACTCTTGGATAATAGACTTTGGTGCCACAAACCATATGGCCCCCATATCTCAACTCTTCCACACTGATACCCCATGCTCGAGTAACAAAAAAATTGTAATGGCCAATGGCTCTTTTGCTACTGTTGCAGGGTTCAGAGATATACAAATCATGCCTATCCTTATCCTTAAAAATGTCTTTTATGTACCAAAATTATCAGCCAACCTAATTTCCAGTCAAAAGCTAACCCATGATCTTAAATGTTCTGCTATTTTTTCCCCTCTTATTGTATATTTCAAGATCGAGGTTCGAGGAGGAGGATTGGACTTGCTAAGGAAAGAAACAACATTTACCACCTTGAATCATCTCAAAAAAATGGAAGCAATTTGTCTATGTCTTTTCTTAGTTCATCAAATAAAGATGCCATCTTGATGTATCACCTATGTCTAGGTCATCCATCTTTTAGGGTTTTAAAGGTCATGTTTGCTCATTTGTTTTAAGGATTGGATATTTTTTAGTTTTATTGTGATATTTGTGAGTTGGCAAAATAGACTCGTGTATCCTTTCCCATTAGTAATAAAAGAAGTTGTCATCCTTTTAATTTGATTAATAGTGACATATGGGGTCCTGCTACTATACCTAATATTTTTAGGGCTCGTTGGTTTGTATCCTTAATTAATGATTACACTCATGTTACATGGCTTTTTCTCCTTAAACAAAAATTTGATGTTAGCATTGTCATAACTAATTTTCACTCAATGGGTTCAAAATCAATTCAGGGTTAAAATAAAAAGCGTTAGGATAGACAATGCTAGAGAGTACTTCAACTAGGTTCTCTTACCCTGCTTTCAATCATAAGGTATTATTCATGATTTATCATGTGTTAATACACCTCAGCAAAATAGGGTAGCTAAAAGGAAAAATAGGCATTTACTTAACATTACCCAAGCGTTACTTTTTCAAAGGAATATTCCTAATTCTTATTGGGGAGAGGTCGTTCTTACTGCTACATACATGATAAATAGACTTCTCTCATGTATGTTAGACAAAAAAAGTTCCATAGAGATCCTCAACAATTTTTGCCCTTACTTTAGAACCTCAAATGGTTTCACACCTAGGGTATTTGGGTGCACTGCATTTGTTCATGTCCATAGCCAACATAGGGGTAAGCTAGACCCTCGAGCCATCAAATGTGTCTTCCTTAGTTACTCATCCACTCAAAAAGGATACAAGTGTTACAACCCTTCATCTAAAAAATTTTACATCTCTGCACATGTCACTTTCGTAGAAAATATGCTTTTTTTACCAAGTCCTTTCTTTAAGGAGAGATCTCAATCATGGAAGATAGTACTTGTGAGTCCTTTGAACCAGTTAGAACCCTTGACCTTCCCTATGTTCTAGCCCATGTTGCTGAACCTAAGTCCTCTAAACCAATCACATCTAAGGAATCTAATTCTGTCACTGAGTTCGTGTCATCTCCCATCCCATCAAGTGTTACTCACAGGTTCTCTCAAGTGTATTTAAGGAAAAAGGCCGTTCCAGAACTGATATAGGTCTAAGAATCCAACTCGGAGTCCAAAAATGAGATCATGGTAAGATCTGACCCACCTTTACATACACACTTTATAGAAACATCTGATGACTTCACAGATGACCTAGATATTCCCATTGCTGTTAGAAAAGGTACTAAAAAATGTACCAAATGACCACTTTATCCACTATCTCACTATATTTCTTTTAAACACCTATCACCAGCCTACAAAAATTCATTGTGAGTTTAAATGCCATTTCTATCCCTAACACTGTCTCTAAGGCATTGTTAAAAAGAAAATTGAGGGATGCTATAAAAGAGGAGATAAGTGCAATAGAAAAGAACAAATCATAGGAGATTATTGATAAAGCGAAAAGGAAAAACATTTGTTGATTATAAGTGGATTTTCACAGTAAAATATAAGGCTGATGGATCCCTTAAAAGATGTAAAGCAAGACTAGTGGCCAAAGGGTACACTAAGACTTATAGGGTTATTTATCAATAGACTTTTGCTTCAGTTACAAAAATGAATACTTTGGGAATTCTATTATCATTAGCCGCCCACTTCAATTGGCAACTCTTACAATACGATGTTAAAAGTGCATTTCTCCATGGTGACCTAGATGAAGAAATCTACATGAATATTCCACAAGATTTTGAGGGGAACACAAGTAATATGGTGTGTAAGCTGAGAAAAGCCCTTTATGGGTTAAAACAATCCCCTAGAGCATGGTTTGGGAGATTCGCAAGAGTTATGAAAGAGTCTGGGTTTAAACAAAGCCAGAGCAACCACACTCTCTTTATTAAGCATTCGGCTACAGAGGGAGTTACCATTCTTTTAGTCTATGTGGATGACATCATAGTGATTGGAAATGATGAGAAAGAGAAACATGAATTGAAATAAAGACTAGAAAAAGAGTTTAAGGTAAACGAATTAGGAAAATTAAAGTACTTCCTTGGTATTGAGGTGGCATATTCCATACAAAGGATCTTTATATCTCAACAAAAGTACGTGATTGATTTATTGGCAAAAACAGGGAAAATAGGGTATAAGCCAGTCTCTACCCCAATGGATCTAAACCATAAGTTAGGAAAAGCTAAAGAAGATCCAACTATTGATAAAAAAATGTACCAAAGATTAGTTAGTAGGCTCATATACCTTGCTCACACTCGAACAGACATAGCATACGCGGTGAGTGTGATTATTCAATTGATGCATGATCTAAGAGAACCTCATCTTCAAGCTGCTTATAGAGTACTGCATTACTTGAAAGGGAATCTGGGGAAAGAAATTTTTTTCGAAAAGAGCAATATTCTTACTCTAAAAGCTTACACTGATGCTAACTATGTAGGTTCCCTAGTGGATAGAAGATTAACTAAAGGGTATTATACTTTTCTTAGACGTAATTTAGTAATATGGAAGAGCAAAAAGCAGAACATGGTGGCAAGGTTATCAACAGAATCAGAATTCAAGGCTATTGCTTAAAGATTATTTGAACTACTATAGCTAAAAATCATTCTAGATGATTTGGGAGTCAAATTGGAAGGTCCTATGAAGCTCTATAGTGACAGCAGGTTAGCTATCAATATTGCTCATAATCTTATACAACATGATAGGACAAAGCATATTGAAATTGATAGACATTTCATCAAAGAAAAACTAGAGGAAGGATTACTGTGTATGTCCTATGTCCCATCAGTATGTCAATTAGCTGATGTACTAACAAAGAGGCTGAACAGTTCAAGTTTCCATGATCTTATATTCAAGCTAGGAATGGAAGACATCTATTCCTCAGCTTGGGGAGGAGTGTCGAGGTGTTGATGAACTGTAAATAGATTAAGAAAATTAAAAGCTGTAAATAGATTAGGAGAATTGGTTGAAATCCTTTAAATTGAGGGATTAGATTAGTTAACTTTCTAGATTTAGGAATTAGTTAGTTTCCTATTTTTTCCCTAGTAATCTACTATATAACACTATATATTGTCAATTAAAAAAAATGAAAATTATTTTCCCATCTCAAATTTTGTAAGAAATTTATTATCAAAAATTTTTTGCACAAACATGTAATAATTATAAATAAATCTTTTGAATCTTTATTAAAGCATAACGTACTCAAATTTCGTATACCATTGCCTTGAGATGTATTTCAAGCCATATAAACTTTTATTCAATCTGTAGACATTGTTTTCTTTACCTTTCTCCATAAAACCTCTAGGCTACTTCATGTAAATCTCTTCTTCCAAATCACCATGAAAGAAAGTGATTTTCAAATCCATATACTAAATCTTTAAATTAAGAGTAACGGCCAAACAAAAAATAACTTGGATGGAAGATATTTTAACAGCAAGTGAACCAATACTTTTTTCTTGGCAGTAGCCTTTGATAACTAATCTAGCTTTATATCGTGGAATGGAAACACTTTCTTTACTCTTTACATTAAAAACCCATTAATTTTCCAAAGCTTTTTCAAAAGTATGATTATCAAGCAAAGATTTCATCACATCATTCATAGCTGCAACATAATTATATTTTTGTTCATTATCCATATCCTCTTCATATAACTCAAGTTCTCTTTCGTCAATGATGAGCACATATTCATGAGATGAGTAATAAGTGAAGGGAATATACTATCTAGAAGACCTCCTAAATAGAATAAAAGGTTAATCAATAACTCTATAGATAAGAACATTTACCTTATCAACAACAACAGCATCATTAACCTTAACTTGATCACTTGAAATATGATTACCAATATCAACTACATTAGGCATATGGTTCTTAGGAGTTGGATCAAGATCAACCAAGCCATCAATAGTCGAAGACTCTATCTTCTTAACCTTATCATCTTCGGTGGTCTAATCCTCCATAAAAACAATATCATAGCTTTTGACAAATTTCTTTTCAATCGTATCATATAGCCTGTAACTAGACTTATCATTACCATAACCAATGAAAATACATTACCTTGTTTTGACATTTGACTTGGACCTTCATTTTTAGGCACATGTAAAAGTACTTTATAGCCAAGCACATGTAAAAGTACTTTATAGCCAAACACATGCAAGTGGCCATAGGAAAAATCCTTATCGAACCATATTTGAATAGGAATATCAGCTTTCAAAGCAACAGGAGATAAATTAGTAACATGTGTAGCAATTTATAAAGCTTCACCTCAAAAGGATTTGAGCAATTTTGCTTTAGATAGCAAGCCTTTGACTCTTTTTATTAATGTCCTATTCATCCCATCTACTAAACCATTTAGCTGAAGAGTCTTAAGGGCATGTTCTAGTGTCTAATATCTTACTCTCTGTAGTAATCATCAAACGGTTCACAATATTCGCCACCATTATTAATACAAAAATATTTTAGCTTTTTTCTTTTTTTCCATTTTAATAGAATCTTGAAGCTACTTAAAAACATCAAATATCATATCATTAATCTTTAAGGTATAAACCCAAACTTTCCTAGAATGATCATCCATGAAAGTAACAAAGTAAAGTGCACCACCAAATGTTTTGTCATCATCGATCTACAAAAATCTAAATGCACCAACTCAAGCAACTATGATTTTTTAGAAGAAAGAGAATGGCTTTTGAAAGAGACCATGTTTTGTCTTCCAGCCAAATAGTGTGTATATTTTTCAATCTAACACCTTTCAAACCCAAAAGTAAATTTTTCCAGGCTAAACAACCAAGTTCCTTCTCATTAATATGGCCAAGTCTCTTATGCTATAACTCTCACTAGTTATCACACTCACTATATTACCAGCATTAATAGAAACCAGATCATTGGTCCAGTACAAGCTTGAACACTTTTTCCCGTATGCCACAATCAAAGAACCCTTAGTGAATTTCCATTGTCCATCATAAACTACCAGTATAGCCATTATTATTAAGAACACTAATAGAAATCAGATGCAAATAGATGTTTGGTGCATGTTTAACATTCTTGAAAATCAACTTTATCCCATTACAAGTTTCCAAACAAACTATTTTAATGCTAATCACCTTTAACGAACCATTATTCTCCATTGTTAGGACCCCATAATCACTAAAAGTATAAAAAGAGGAGAAATTCTTCTTTAACGTCACATGAAAACAGACACCACTAACCCAACTTGTCTCGTCACAAGCAACATTGACAATATTTTTGTCATAGATAACAATAAACTTTTATCAGTAGTAGTGGCAACACGCTCATCATTGCCATTATCTTTCTATTGCTACGCGCCCTTCTTTTTTTTAACTTCTAACAAAACTTCTGGATGTGGCCCTTTTTAGCATAATAATAACACTCAAGGTTTTTATAGTTAGACTTAATTTGCTTCTACTATTGCCTTTATCTCTACCTTGTCCCTAATCTCTCTTTTAGTTTTCCTCTATTTTCAGTAACCAAAACCTCTGACTATAAAGATGATACTTGCTGAGTTCATTTGACAAACTTCTTGATTTAAGACTGGAGTATTTACATAATCCATGGTCATAATACCAGTAGGAGCAAAAGTAATCAAAGACACATGGAGATTTCTTTAAACAGCAGGTAGGGTATTAAGCAACCAAAGTCCCATAATTTTATCTTTAAATTTAACATCCATGCCAGATAACTGATAAAAGCATCCCTAAATTCCATTTAAGTGATTAAAGATAGAATGACCATTCTTGTACCTCAAGTTCATGGCCTAATTCAATGCAAGTAATTTGTTGTTCCTAGATTTAGAGATATAAAAAGTCTCAAGCTTATCCAACAACATTCTAGCATTAGCATCTTTAACAATATGATTCACAACATTATCATCTACCCATTAGCGAATAACGCTACAGACTATCTCATGCTTAAAAACTCATTCTTCATCCAATTTATTTTCAGGCTTATGAATAGTAAATATTGGTAAATAATTTTTTTCATAAATAGTAAAATTTCACCATTTTTTTTCCACTTGTGACAATTTATGCCATTCAAACTAATTATTCTTTTACATTTTAAAGACTCTAGTGTTCAATCAAGCAAGTAAGTAGTTAACTAATAGCTTTGATACCAACTGTTGGGAAGAGGGATTAACACAACAGAAGCAATAAATAATGTTTCCCACTTAAAAGAACCTAAAAAGAGCAAATATATAGCAAATGACAATATTTAAATAGTAACATATCAAAAAATGCTCTATAATAAATACCCACAATAACATAGAATTTTTAACATGGAAAACCCTTTCAATGTGAGAAGTGAAAAACATGAGAACTAGTCAAAAAAAATTCTACTATAAAAATAAACGAGTATAACAAAGTGTCTCTAAATACATACAAATATCATAGCAACCCTTACTCACTATCAACAATGTGGAAATCCTTAAATCAATAATAAATAATAATCTCAAAGGGATAAAATAGCCTAACAAATAGAGATAAAAAAACAAAAATCTAACCATGCAGATAAAAACCCAATGCTAAGAACAACATATTGGGATTTCATCATGATCAAAGCTTAAATGACTATCTGATAGATGAACTAAAAGTGAGCAAAACTTCTCTCTCTCTCTCTCTCTCTCTCACACACACTCTTCCCCCCCATTGGTGCCACTATCAAAAAGAAAAAAAATTATTTTT
>JBBYHO010000021.1:8714169-8724311 GCA_038382025.1 Adansonia gregorii
CTCTCTCTCTCTCTCTCTCTCACACACACTCTTCCCCCCCATTGGTGCCACTATCAAAAAGAAAAAAAATTATTTTTTCACTTACAAAACCTAAGGCTTTTATAAGCTTTAGTCATATGCACTTTTAAAATTTCTTATTTGTTTTAATACATGGTTTATTTGGGTTAAGTTTATTATGGGCTCGATATAAGGGAGGAGGAACAATACACTACAAAGCAATAAGGGTATTTCCTATTGCATTACATCCTTCATCTGCTTTATTAGGAAGTTTAAGGTTTAATTATAAAGTGATACTCACAAAACGAAGAAAATCCCTCTCACTAAAGTCCAAATAGAGCAAGCAACTATGACTGCACCGTATTGTTCATCCAACATACCTTAATGCAAGTAAAGAAAATGTGATAAGTTTAGACTTAAAATAATAAAGTGCATAAGTAGCAATTATAGTTACTAACTACTAAACTATACTTTTTTTTAATAATACACTAAAGTAACATCCTCTTTTATACAAAGAGCTAAGTTGTATCAAAAAGAAATAAATGAATTAAAGCTTCAAAACAATATTATATATTGAATGGTAACATAAAACAAATTGGTTTTTAAGGTAAATAAACTTTCACCTTAATACTTTAATTAAAGGTCTTCATAAACTGGGCAACAATTTGAAAAAGTTTCAAAATTCTTACTTAGGTTTGAATTAAGTTGGCTCAAAAACTTATTTTTACTATTCATAAATTATTAAAAAATTAAAAATATATATTTTATATTAATAATTAAATTTAAATAAAAATACTTTTAATTACTAAATGATAATGTAAGTCAAACAAGTCTGAATTGAAAAAAGCCATATCTAAGGTCTGACCTTATCACGGATAAGTCTACTTTTAGCAAACAATGGTATATGAGAACCTATCAATAAAAAAGTCACATATGTGAAAAGAACATCGAAATCTAAACCCCATAAAACGAAAAGAAAACTAATATTTAGAGCATAAACAAAATGTAAAAACCAAACAATACATTCACCTATATAAATAAAGCTTTATGAAATTAATCACACTGTCACAATGCCAAAAAAGAAATTGAAAAGAAGAAATCTTAGATGCAGCACTCAACCAAAAGATTAAGTTCCTAGTAGGACTTTTTAACTTTTTTTATTTTCCAACCTAATAACTCCAATAGGCCTTTTAGACTTCATGTAAAGAACGAAAGAAAATTTATGTCATTTTCAGAGTTTCCATGAATGTAAAATGAAAAGTTATAATACGAGAATATAATTTCAAGATGTATTATAAATGTCACTTTCTTTTAGGTCTATTTTCTCCCACCAGTGTACAACGAAATGAATCGAATAGTCAAAGAATACAACCAAACCTTTGATTGAATTCATTTTGACTAGTAAGTAATAACCTCAAATGACTAAAGACTTCCTAATGAGAAAAAATAAAACCATTTAATGATGTATAAGAGACTTAGTCTATTTGAGAAAGTGAACAACTCAAAATTTTAAGTGTTCTTGAGTATGCTCAAGTATCTTTGTATGATTACTAAAATCTTTATTTATAAAGGCCTTGATCAAAAGCTATCACTCTTCAATTGTATTGATTTTTTCACTCAATTTGTCTATTTATTCTGTTCACAATCTCTCGAAACTTAATCCATACGATTTGCAACATTTTACAAGCGAAATGACATTTATGAAACGGTTCGAACAATATGTTTGAAATAAAATTAACCATTACAACTAAATCTGTCAAAATTTATACCAAGGCATTGGGCATTTAGATACCTTTTTATAATTGCACTCCAAACGCTTTATAGACATTCGGATGCCTTGCTTCTCTGATATATATTCGAATGTTTTTTAATTGGCTATTCGAATGCCTTGATGTAAAATTGTCTCAAAAGCTAATTTATGTTATAAAAACACATGAAACTCGAATCCCGGTCATTTAATCTCCATATAAAAAGCATCTTCAATCAATTGTTTGATATCTTAAATTGATTTCGTTTTGGAACATTTTCAAATTATTATATAGTTTTAATACTAACTTTCTCATTTATTTGATTTATTTGATTGTATAATCAATTAAACTTCATTTTTTCTTTATACTAGATTTTGACACACCCATAAACGTGGGTATAATTTTTTTTTCATTTATGTTGTTTTCTAAAAAATAATACATTAAATTAAAATTTTAAAAATATATATATATTTTATCATATAAAAAATGGGAAGTTATTTCTTAGGACAAAAGAAGGGAAGTTTTTTAAATAAAAATAAAAATAAAAATAGGATAGTTAATTATTATTTTAAAGGAGAAGACAAAACCACTTTAATTTTTATTTGTTTTAAGAAGTATATTTAAGGTTTTTTTTTTTTGGTAACTTCTTTAATTGAGTTGATAACTAATTAACTCATTATACCAATTCAAATATTCCTTTTACAACAATAAAGATTTTGAAAATATTCAAATATATATAATTTTAAAGAGAAAAAAATTAAATTTTTCTATGACCATTCACTCATGGTTTTAACCTTATAAAAATATAAAATATTGATAATTCATTTTCAAACAAAGAAAATAAGGGGGTAGAAAAAGGCAAATTCCCCCTTAAATTGGTGCTCATTAAATGGCACAATCAAATGACAAATCCTCACGTAATCAATTAAACACGTGCATATAAAATTAACGAAAATATAATTTTATTACCTTATAAAACAATCTTATTATTTTTGATAATTTTATATTCTCTAAGCCACATGCTATAAACTCAAAGCTTCTAATGGGTCGATTTTCATCATGATAATAATAATAGCGATGTATAGTACGGTACTTTCCCCATGTCAAAATTTTTGGGACTTCTTGCCCGATGGAAAAGTCTAGTCTTCCTTATTATACATGTATAGGTTTGCTTAATCAATGTCCACAGATATTGTCTATATATTATTCAATTATTACTTAGAAAAAAAGTTTACATTTATTATATTATTTTTAATAAATTCAAAAAAAATTATATTAATTATACTTTTTTATAAATCAGTTTAAAAGATATCCTTAAAACCAGGTTAACATTTCCTATAGATATGTTTTTTTTTATTATTATTGTATGTATCTCAATCATTAACTTGGGAGACCAATCCAAGAACTTGGGTGCAACTTGAAGTCTTCAACGCAGACTTGGAGGAAAGACTTCCAAAAGGTTGTGATTCATGGGCCCAAAATAAATTATATTTAGGGTTTTTAAGTGGTATTTAAAAAATACCAGTTAAGAATTATTAAATTATGAATTGAAGAAATTTTTTATATTTAATTTTTATTAAATTTTTTAAAAATAATTTATTAATTGCATATTTATTTTCTTTAATATCACCTTAGCCAATACTAATAGACACTAATTGATATTTCCTTATATTTTATATCTTATACTAGTCTAGCTAACTTCCTTTTTTTTTTTTTTTTACTATTGAAATAAAATAACCGTTTTCTACAAGACGGCAAAGATAATATACTATTAGAATTCGATACACTTACGATGTGATTAAACTTTCAAAAAAATTAAAAGAAAATATTCACATAATTTTTATAATTTTTTACATAATAAAAATTTAAAATATCATAAAAAAACCTTATTTTTTTATGTTTTTCTTACAATTTTATTCTTAAGTTTTTGATAAATTTATGAATAAAGCTGATGATGTTGACTTCAAATTTAATCAAAGATTTTTATTTTTAATAAAGTGCTCTTGACAAGAATATGTTTTGGTCAAAATTTCACTTTCTTCAACAACCCACTACAAAGTTGAATTCCCCCTACCCTTTTTTTTTTTTTTGTGGTGAAATAAGGAAGAAAATTGCTGGTAAATTTTGAATCATTCTCTGTCACCAAATTGTCCCTTTTTTCCGCCCGGGGGGGGGGGGAGGCTGGGTAGTCTTCATGGTGGCGCAACCGCCCAAGTAAACGGAAGTAAGGAAAACAACCAGTGTCTCTTACATAGCATAGCTATAGTCATCTTCATGAAATAGTAAAGAGACCTTGGACAAATTGTCTTCACTATCTATATCTGCTGCTCCTGCTGCACCGCTGGATAAAACCAGTTTATGCCGTCGGTCAGGACTCCAATATTTTTTTTTTAATCCAAATTTGGTTAGGGTCCGCAAGTTTGTGGATCTTTTTATTATTTATAAAATATTTTAAAATTTTATTTTTATAATTAAATTTAAATAAAAATATTTTTTATTAAATGTATAATATTTGAGTATGCCTATCCAAATTAACAAAATATATGTTCACATCTAGCTGATGAAGGATCTATTTAGATTTAAACGGTTCCTTTGTTCGATATGTTTGGACCCTTTTTGAGTCCAATGGATAGCAGCAGCTAAGGCAAGATGGAGTTTCCACCATCCTTAGCACCACAAGGGTCTAATTGCTCGAGCTAGTGATGGTTTTATTTTTATACCCTCTGCTGTTTTTTCTAATCAGATTTTTTTTATTTAAAATAATAATTGAATTTAAGTAAATACATAATAAAATTTTATATTTAAGTGAATAAAATTTTAAAATATTAAATAAAAATAAATATTATTTTATTAAAGTTTAATTTTTGTAAATATATTATTTTTAATTATAAATAAATTTTAATATAATATTTAATAATTATTTTTATTTTTGTCTCATTATTATCATTATATTTATATCCAAACAATATATCTCATTATTAATTTTAATTTTATTATTATAATATATAATTTTACCGTTATAATAATTAATCTCATTTTTTTCATTCAAATAGAACCTAAGAATAACTTAGCTCAAGTCTTACAGTGTGAAAGGAAGCTAACAATATATATATATATATACATATATATATATCTTTATTAATGCAAAGTGATTTTAATGTAATTGAAAATACAATAAAATAAAATAAAATTTTTATATATATAAAAATATTTATTTATTTGCTATTTGAAAAGCTATCCACCTTTTCTTAATGGATCATCACAAAATAATTTTTTAATTTAATTTATTTTTAACATAATTTTTTTATTCACATAATGAATGTACCTATTTTAATATTAAAAGTAAAAAAGAAAAACTAAATATATACTTAAAATAAAAAAATTAAGACCACAAATCTGTTTGACTTGGAATGGTAGGAGGGTTGTTTAGCTTATTTGTTTTTGATACCTTTACGAAGCCGCATAGTTCTGTAGCATCTAACAATAGCTATAATCTACAAACTTCTACAAACATCCACAAACATCTATGATCTATAAAAATCTATAAACAATATTATATAAACAATAATATAAATGCCATACAACAAAGTGATGAGCATCTAAAAGAAAATATAAATACAATCATTTTATTTGTTTATTTACTTTTAAGTATTATGAATGTATTTTCATTTCTATAATTATAATTTAGTAAACAATAACCAAAAAATTAATGAAAATAAATAATTCTTACATATATAATTTTTATAATTAATAAAAATATTATATAAATATAACAAATGCCATCCAATTAGTTCTTTAATTTTTTTTGTTATTTGTTATTTAAAAAAATAAATAAGAAATAAAATGTAATTATTTTATATGTTTATTTACTTTCTAATTATTATATATTTTCGTTTCTATAATTATTTAACTAATTTAGTAAATAATAATTTAAAAAATTAACGAAAATAAATAATTCTTTCATATCTAATTTTTATAATTAGCATAAAATCATTATGTTAATATCGAAGATATTTCATACTAAATTTTAATATATTTTTATTTTTATTCTTATTTTCAAAATTAAAATTTCTAAATGTATTTGCATTATATAATATATATTTTTTATTATTTATTTTTAAAGTAAAATTAAATAGGTTTAATTACTTAATTAAAATAAATATATTTTATAAATACAAGCCTGTAATGTAGATCTCATCTTAATATAAATCATAAGTCACCCACCCTTCCTTTAATTTCAAGTAGTTTTAGTAATTTTTTTTCTGGGGGGTGGAGGGGGGATGAAATTTATTGCATAAAAATCTTAATTTTTCAAGATTCTTGTGACCATAAATTCCTTCGAGGGTTTCTCATCCTTCATTTAGGGAACGACTTTCTTAAGCAATGAACTTCTAGTAATCCTTTGTCCCCCCACCTATTCGTAACTGTTCATTTTAACTATCGTTACTAAAATGTTAGCTCTAACTCGTTATATTTTGTTTATTTGTAAAATTTTAAGGAATATATTAATAATATTAATAATTTTTGATAATTTTTTTATTTGTGCTGTCATAAGAGAAATTTTTTTTATAAATAATTCTTTTAAAAGACTATTTAATTTTTTTATATCTTAGTATATTATAATATAATTATGATTGTATAAGTAAAATTTATATAAATAGATAATAACTTGATTATGATTATAACATGAAAAAGAAATATGAACACAACATGATGACATTTAATACAAAATTGAGAGTTATTTGCATAGTGTCAGCTAAACCTAACTTGACAATTTTGAACATAATATATTACACTACACAAACACATATGAAAAATAATTAAAATATGATACGACACAAAAATTATATGAAAATAACATGAATAGACAAATATATCAAAATCTATATCAAATAAATTATTAACGTATTAGAATTAACTTCTATATACAATACATTGAATATGACTATAACAAGAAAATAAAAACAAATATAATAAGGCGTGGCATAAATTTCAAACATAACATGATTATATAACACGAATATGACAAGAAAAAAATAATTAAAATACGATATAACAAAAAAAATGAACATAATAAGAATATATACACATGTCAAAAAAAATATATAAGATGAATTATTAACTTGTTAAATTTTATATAAATATATAATACTTTAAATTCAATTATGACATAAAAATAATAAGAATAAGACATAAATCAAGAAATATAAATTACACAAAAAACTTACAAAAATATATTAAAAAAAGAAAAATGGAATTGCACTGTTGCGAGAAATTGATTTAAGTTTTGGACATAATATTTATATTAATACGTGGCCAATGCAATGATCCAAGTCTTAATTAAACAAATTTATGGCTAAAAAAGAATTATTATAACAAATTATTCGAAATATGAGATTAATTAGAATATGATATAAAAATATAAAAAATAATTAAAACATGATACGAAATGAAAAATAACATAAAAATGCAACAAAAACATGAAAGCGTCATAATATAAATAAACAAATTATTAATATGTAAAATTTTATATACATAAAATATATATAAATTTATAAAACTTTGAATATGCATAAAAATTAGCATGAACATACACAATTTATCGTTTTTACTCTTTCTTTTCCTTGCCTCTCTCTCTCTCTCTTTAAGTTTTCGACATATTATTTATATTAATGTATGATTAAAATTGAATTATTATTGCAAATTATATTAAAATATAAAATGAGTTAAGATATGATATAAAAATAATATAAAAATAATTTAAATATAACATGATATAAAAATAACATAAATATGCCATATATAGAAGAGCATATCAAAAAATATAAAAAAAATATAAATGCATAAAAATTTTAACAACAAAAAAATCAGTGTAAACATGAATATACAAAATTTTTTCTTTTTCCTTTCCTCCTCACTTTCTGTATATACGAGTATGTAAAATATAAAAAAAATAAATTATTAATATATATAAATTTATATAAATTTATAATATTTTAATGTGCAAAAAGTTAACACAAACAACTAGCACATTTTTCTCTTTTTTTACCTTTCCATTCTCGCTTTCCCTTGCATAGGAAAAAAAGAAAACAAAGAAAACATTGTGGATATAATATTAATATGAATTAATGACTAGTATAATGATCCAATTTTTAATGAATTTTAAGATGCAATTAAATTATTATGGTAAATTATAAAATATGAGATGAATTAAGATATGAAACAAAAATAACAAGAAAAATATTTTATGTAAAGATTTTGTTTATTTGGTTAATAGTAATCTAAAGGCTTAAATATAAAAAAAATTCCCTAAACTAAAATTAAAAAATCATCAAAGCTTATTGTTTTATTGCAATCAGTTAAGTCATAAAACATTTATTTTTACCAATTAAGCTCTTGATTAGATAAAATTTAGTTAAAGCCTATAATTAATTTTCGTTCAGTCAATGGCTCAATTAAATTAAAATAGATTTTTGAGTTCTCCAATTGATTAAAATACATATTTAAGAGCTCAAATGAATAAAAATAGACATCTAAGGGTTCAATTAATCTCAATAAAATGACAGGGACTTAGATAGTTGTTTAATTTTAGTTTAGATTTTTTTAATATTTTAGCCTAATTTAAAAAATGAGTATTATTAGTACACCTACAAGAAAGTTTTTTTAATTCTATAGCTAAATTAAAAGGTTACACGTATCTTTATTATGTATTAAAAAATAAAAATAAATAAATAAATAAAATATATGATAATTTTTTAATTTTATTTATAAAATTAAAAATTTTTATTATCGATATATTAAATAATTATTTTTTAAAAAATAAATTTTATTTAAATATCTAATATAATATTAAAAGAAATACTTTTGCATGCGCTTGATACGGTAAAATAATGAAGTGATCATGGAGCACGTGGCTGGGCTTCTGGTTGCCTGGTACTATTGGATGTGAAACTAAGCTTAGATTGGGAATGGCGAGATTTGATACCTAAGTAATTTTAAATATTTATATAAAATATGTCGAATTAATATAATTTATTTAATATGTGTTGTATTTATATTTATTTTTTTTAAATATTTAATAAATTTATATACAGTTTAGAGAAAAACAAATGAAACACAACATATAGAGGAACAACCAAATATAGTAAAATCTCAGTTCTGCACTTTCCCAGTTCTTCCATCTTCCATTTCATTTCTCACCTCAAACCTACCTGGACCCACCTACCTGCCTACTCTAAGAATTTGTCAAAATAATAATAAAAGAAAAAGATAGTCCTATTTATTATCAATTTATCTATTAAGTTGCCAATTTATGTATTAAGTTACAATAAATTAAATCCCCTCCAATGGAAGGGAATTGCCTTCAATTGACTTGTCACATGGCTAAGCCATTAGTTTTTATTTTTATATTTATATAAAATATAATACGTTAATATTTTTATATAAATTTTAATATATTAATATTATATTTATGTTAAAATAATCTCTTTGTCTTTTGAGAAATTGTTTTCCTTTTATCACATGCCAAGACATTGTTTTCTTATTTATATATTTATATAAATTTTAATATAATTGGTTATATAGACTTTTTATATTTTTTATGTATTTATATAATGTTTATCATATTTTTATGTTATGTTACATAAATTTTGACATGTCATATATTTATATCGTATCATATTTTAATTATTTTTATATTATATTTATATCATATAATAATCTGTGTTCAAAATTGTTAGGCTTAACTTACACTATTTAAATAACTATCAATTTAGTGTTATATATCATTGTATTTATATTATTTTTTTGGATTATAATTATATACAAGGTTCATACTATATTTTTAGATAAATTTTGACATATTATACATTCGTATATTCTTATATGTTCACGATGATTATTAAAAAATAATTATACAATTATTTTATTTGCTTATTTACTTCCTAATTATTATGTATATATTTTTACTTCTGTAATTATTCAATCAATTTCATAAACAATAGTTACAAAAGCATTGAAAATAAATAATTCTTACATATTTAATTTTTATAATTAATAAAAAATTATGATATTAATATGCTAAAATGTCATCAAATTAGGTCTTCAATTTTTTTTTACTATTCGCTTTTTTAATAAAAATGTGATTATTTTATTCTTTGTTTGCTTTATAATTATTATGTATATATTTCATTTCTATAGTTATTTAAATCATTTAGTAAAATTTAACTTAAAATTAATAAAAATAAATAACTCTTACCTATTTAATTTTTATATTTAACATAGAGTTATTATATCAATATTACGGATACTTAATACTAGATTGCAATATTTTTTATTTATATTTTTTGAAATTAATATTTTTTAAGACATTTGTATCATATAATTTATAAATAAATA
>JBBYHO010000021.1:8735080-8767882 GCA_038382025.1 Adansonia gregorii
AAAGAGAAATGGCTATTAAGGCCAGAAAAATATATATCCCAGAATTTTACAGCTCTGATGCCATGTCAAAGTTGTGGGTAAAATTCTGACTTTTTTCTTATATTACAAAAACCTGTTAGAGACAATTTATACAAGTTCTCTGATAAGCTTCTAACTAGGAAAAAAAAATCTGCTAATTTAAAGAATAGATAACTACCTCCCATGATTTTAGAGATTTACACATAATTTACAGCTACTGCATATCTTCTACGGCTAATACTTATTTACAGCTCATTCTCCTTAAGTCTAGGCAGTAATTATGGTCTTCTAACATAATCAAAGTTTAAAGCTTTAAGACATGGACCATATTTTCTCTTACAGTCATAATTTCCTTTCCTCATGTTCTGTTGTCATCTCTCAGTACCATGAACTTGCATATATGTAAACATTAGTAAGATAATGTTTGTAATTGAACTGAATTTAATATCAGTTGTTCTAGTTACCAAATAATTTAATTAAATTGGTTCTTGTATTTTAAAAAAGTAACCAACGGTTATATATATATATGTATATATATATATATAAAGTCAGTGCTTATTGGTATATGTAGCTGACGGTCTTAATTAAGTACTAAATTAGTTTGATGTATATTGTCAAGTAACTATTTTTCCTTTCTTGATTATTTTCTGATTTCTTATTTAGAAGTTTATTATGTTGCTTTTTAGACAGTGAAATTTTGCTCCTTCACATGAAAGTTGATCTGGTGATAACTCTTGGTGGCGATGGTACTGTTCTATGGGTATGTTGTTTCTGTTCGATTTAAGCCCATATTTTTAAATGAAATGAAAAATCATTGAGAATTATCAAATTATCACTCTGATTGGTGCAATTCACAATGTCTTAAGAACAAACGATTTTTACATTAAGTTTTTTCTGCCATATTATGTGAGGGATTTTAAACTTTGGTAAAAATGTTTGTGCACTATGCCTGTATTTTCAAGCTTTTGGTATACCGCTCTAATGGAGAATGCCCTTTGGAGCCTAGTGAAAGATTAATGAATTTATGCTTCGCACCATTGATAATCTAATTGTTTTTTTTGCAGGCAGCATCAATGTTCAAGGGACCGGTTCCTCCAATCGTTCCATTTTCATTAGGGTCTTTGGGCTTTATGACTCCCTTTCGTATCCTTAAACCTTTTCGAAGTATTTCTTTAATGAAAGATGAATGTATTGATTAACATTGATTTCTTATTTTAATTGAAAAGGCTTGTTAATTCACATATCGGAATTGGAAAAGAAAATTTCTTTGACTTGTTCTAGATAGTGAACATTTCAAAGAATGCCTTGATTCAGTCCTGAGGGGACCCATCAGTATAACATTACGACACCGCTTGCTATGCCGTGTAGTTAGAGATGCAGCTAAAAACGAGTACGAAACGGAAGAACCATTTCTCGTTCTGAACGAGGTTACAATCGACCGTGGAATATCCTCGTACCTCACGAATCTGGAATGCTATTGTGACAATTCCTTTGTCACATGCGTGCAAGGGGATGGTTTAATTTTATCAACAACATCTGGTAGCACTGCATATTCATTGGCAGCTGGAGGATCAATGGTCCACCCACAGGTACATTCTGACATCATCATATCTGCCATTGAATTTGAAAAATATCACGTTTTATGGAATATAATATATGATCATATAACTGAGAAATATGTCGCTGTCGTACGCTTCCTACAATTGCAGGTTCCCGGTATCTTGTTCACACCAATTTGTCCACATTCATTATCGTTTCGACCCCTGATATTGCCGGAGCACGTAACGATTCGAGTAGTGGTGCCATTCAACAGCCGAAGCCCAGCTTGGGCTTCCTTCGATGGAAAGAACCGAAAACTGTTGGCTGCTGGGGATGCTCTTTTGTGCAGCATGGCACCTTGGCCTGTCCCTACAGCATGCCAAGTTGATTCCACCAACGACTTCTTACGCAGCATCCAGGACGGCCTCCATTGGAATCTGAGAAAGAAGCAGTCGTTCGATGGCCCCTAGGGATTCATAGGTCATCATCCAAACTTACACATTAAAAAAAGAAGCATATCTTGTTGGAATCTGACTTATGCATAATGTCATATGTGTCAGAGTGAATTGTAGGAAGGGTAAAAGGAAAAAAAAAATGCAGAAAAGCTGAAATTAGCTCCAAGTTTCTGTCATAGTATTGTATCATCATTTACCCTTAAAAATGCTTTCCCCTTAAAGGTTGTAGCAAGGTACATTGTATTTCTCCTCCTGTTGATGATAACGAAAATTGTTGTCAGAGTATGTGTGTTATGTTTTAATGCGATAAAAAAGTGGAATCTTACATTCAAAAGTCGTCCAGCCCAGCATGCATTCGAAAATTCAAGTAGGGAATTATAAGCAGGGCTGAGAAAAAAAATTAATTCGAATCATAGCGTTTTGGTTTTTATCGAATTGGTATGTTATTTGATTTGGATAGGAATTAAATATATACGGTTTGGTGTCATATTTTTTTCATAAATTAAAAATTGTAATAATTCAAATAAAAAAATTAAACTATTTTTTTAATTTTTTATAATATAAAAATAAAAAATTTATTTTTAAATTAGTAAAAAATTTTAAAATATTATAGAAAAGAATATTTTTTAAAAAAATTAAAAAAATAATGAAATTCGGCTTGAACCAGTTCATTTATAGATATTATTTGGCTCGTTGCTTAAAAAAAAATTAAAATATTTCATTTTAATTGCATTTTTTCCCCGCAATTGATTCAAACTATTATAATTTAAGAAATCTGATTTTTTTTCCCTTTTTCAAGTACATCATAATATCTTATAATGAAATATAACATCATAATATATGTGCATTTTAGGTTTTCATCTGGTCGGTGCTATATTATTTTTTGCTAATTACTTGGACTTTATTTTAGGTTTTTCTTAGCCTAAAATCAAAAGCACAGATCATCAATGTGAGTTAACAATTTTGCAGCCATTTTCAGTTGCCAATTTTATCATTGTGAAATTGTTTTATAACAAAATATTTGTACATATTTATTAGGAAATTAATCAAATTTCCAAATATAAAATATAAAACAAAACTAATTATGTTTTATTAAAAAAAATAGAAGTTGATATGAATATAATTACTAAGGCTTAATTGAATATTAAGAAACTTTATTATTCTTTATACGTGGTTAGTATCTTTCTAGGTTCTACCAGTAAGTCTAATGTATGCTAATAATTATCTTTTGAATAATTATTCCCCTTCTAATTTTAATTTATTTTATATTCGAAATCATACATAAAATAACAATAAAAATAAACTTAACTAATTAAGTTTTTAAAATATTATCATTTTCTCTGTAAATCATGATTTAATTTATGATTAAATGATTGTATGCTTATATTACATATGACTATATTAGGTTTAGTTGTAACTTGTAAGTAGTAAACATTGAACTTTTAAATATTTTCCATTTGGAATTTTCATTTTAGACATACTGCTTACTAACAATTAGATTTTAATAACATCTAACCACATCACTCTCTCTCTCTCTCTGTATGTGTGTGTATATATATATATATATATATCATTCATCATACGGTAATTCATTTGGGTGTGCGCATGTATATGATTCAATAATGGGTTGAACTGAAAGGATTATCGAGTTTGAGTCAATTTTACTAGTTTTATATGATACAAGTAAATATATATATTACACATAAAATTAAAAATTGAAAAAAAAGAAAAACTTATATTAATTGCAAGGTGTGATTTTCCTTTACCAAGAAACAATGCTGGAATGGGATGCTTGCTTTATTTCAGACATTGATTTATGTTAATGAAATTTCATGTGTGATTTTAGTTCTATTTTACTCTTTACTTTTATTTCTATCTTTTAAATAGTAAAAAGCAAATGATAAACTATCAACAATATGATTAGGATATTTTCAAAATTTTTTATTTGTATGTTTAATTTATTTATGATTTTTTTCTTGGATGTATTGATTTGTAATTGTAATTATAAAAGAGGAGGAAAAATAAACACACTGTATGTATTATATGTTTTCCTACTATATATACATACAAGTCAATTTAGATTCATCTCTTAAATTACACTCATTTGCTTCCTTAAAATTGAAATTTCAAACCCTAACCTTCCATACTGTTTGGAACCAAGACAAGTTTCTCCCTAGCCTCAAACGAAAAGATCCATCAAATTATGCAATTACTTCACCCTTCCTACAATCCCTTAACTTGATGTTGACAATTTTCATGCCATCCTTGTATATAACGTTGCAACATTCTATTCTTCCAGGCTGAAAAAAAGAAGAAGTAGAAATTAATAATAAATTAGAATAAACTGTAAAGTTAATCTCTGTTATCCAGATTTTTCGTGATTTATGTATGATAATGGTGCCTAAAGCTTTTGGATACAAATATGGGTATGATTTTAAAAATTAAATATATTCATATTGGATATAAATATACGTATCTAACATTCAATTCGAGTAACATAAAAGCAAATGGAAGCTAAAGATGGTAAGACCAACCTCCTTGCGCACTGTTGCACTGGAAAAAACTTGAATTAACAAATAAGGATGAATTGTAAAGCTAAAAGTAGGTTATCTAAACTTTTCATTTCTCATATATATGATACTTTTGTTCATTACATATTTGGATATAAGTCCATAAATAATTTTAAAATATTGAACATATTTATGTTTGATACATGTTAGTATCTAACACTCACTTGAGCTCGGGAAACATTGGAGCTAATGCAAAGCTAAAAAAAGGTAAAACTAACCTCCTTGCGCACAGTTGCGTTAAAAAAAACTCGAATTTTGTTGATCCCATCGGCGGAATGATTTCCTGTGAAGAAACAAGGTGGTAGTCGACGCGGAACTTTTCGTCTATAGGTAGTAAGAACTACGGCATCTCCTTTCATTTTCCGAATGGATTCCATGAAGAACACATGAGGAGCTTGACATGGATCGTCTGTAAGAGACCTGGTGTTGAACATGTACACCGGAGGCGGGCCATTCTTCCACGGCGCAAATGTCTCGAGGGGCTTCCTTAGAACACTCCGAGGGATCATATTTTCATATATATGAGCTGAGTAACCCCACGAGATCGAGACGGACCAGTTGTTTGGCCTCTGATAGCATATTGTTTGTTGTGCCAGACGTGATTGATCGACTTCCGCAGCTTTCATGAGATGATTTATTGATTCGATGCGGTTCTTCGAGGGGAAGAGTGGGTCTATGTTGTCGAAATGGTGAAGTGTAACAATGGGAGACTGCGGATGAGATGATAGCATGCCTGATATATCACCAAGTAGATCAACCTGCAGCACGGTAGGAAATCTTTAAGCTTAGTCATCAAAATTTTTTTGTTAGGTAGTCATAATCCAGAGATAAAAAAAAGGGATTGCTGATGACTAAGTCGAACCTTAACCTATTAGATATCATTAATTATGGATACAGTATGAATTAGCTGGACTAAGCCAGCCCGGGTTTTTGATAGTTCAAGGAAAGTACTCTAAAATTAATGTGGCAAGTATAATTACCTGATGGAAGCCCCTTTCAACGGTTAGACCAACCCCCAAGTCAGACAAACAAGATGCCGATAGATGATCACTGGTATGCATGAATGGATATCTCTCAAGGCAATCATCCATCAATGGCGCAAGTTCTTCCACTAGGGAATAGCTCAAAGCATATCCACCTCCCCCATACGCCATGTTAAAGGAGAAGAGGAAATTCGATATGACAGCCTCCGAATACATTCCAACATAATAGCGCTTAGTATGATCATACTTTGTTAATACTTCAACCAAATTATCCACAAAAAAGACAGTGTCATCATCAGCCATTACAAACCATCTCACACCTTCATTATCTCCGAGTCTAAATGAATCCAAAACCGAACGAAAAATTCGTGCTTCGAGGGGGTTTGCGAGCTGGGGGTACACAGGCAACTTGGTGGCATCTTCATTGAGCTGAAAAGGAGGGGTAGTTTCAGGCCACGGCACAAATTCTGTAGGGGGAGGAGAATCCATGAAGATGTTGCCTCTGGTTTGATTTGGTCTCCACCAGGCTTCAGTGTAAGGCCGTCTTGTCTTCCATGTTTTGAAGCTGCCGACCAAAACAAACTTAATGTGGGTAACGTTGGTAGGGTGGTAATCCGTAGTTTGAGAGGTATTTGACAATTTGATGTCATCAAGTGGTGAGAAAAGATGAGAAAATTTATTATCACAGGAGGGGTTATACAAGAAGGCGTAGAAAAGCAAAAGTAGGCCTGAGATAGCTAGTAATGTGCCTAAAGCTACAACAAGAGAAGGGTTTCCAAATCTTGGTTTCATTGTATTCATTCAAGCTGATGGTACTTTCACAATAAGTTATGAAAACTAGGCTTGAAAAAATTTTAAAGAAGTTGAGAGATGCTCTGGAATTGAAGGAAATGCACTCACCAGAAATCTGAAGTTTGTAAGAGCCCCAGTTTTGTTGATCAAATCAAGTGAGTTGCAACCAAAATTTGCTGCAAGAATTCTAGGAAATGGGGCTGAAAAGAAGATGTAGATCTTTCTTCAACTCACTAAGGATTGACTTCTAAATCTTGACAACAAAAACAAAAAAATGAAATGAACCGAGTCGAAAAGAAGAAAGTTCCAAAAGAAAAAAAGGGTCATATCATTTATTTCGTTACAAAAAGAAGAGTTTAGTTGTTTGTTTTTGTTTTTGGTAGGTAGCAGAAACAAACAAGAAAATTGCTCTACTTTTTTCTTGCTTGCTTTGCTGTCGGTTTTCATTTGTTTTTTTTTCTTTGGGTCAAGTTTATTGATCACAATATGCGTGCAGGGGTTTGCGCCATATGACCTTGTCAAAAGAGGGAGAAGTAAAGTCAGATAATTATATTTGCATGCCTCTTCAACAACCCGTCTTTGAATGAATTAAGAGCGTTTCAAAAGGAAAACAAACTTTCTTAACGTTTTGCCACCATAAATCAGCAATTGATGGGAAGTAAATGTCTCTACGGAGAGTTTCAAATCGGCAGAAAGAAATCGAGAGCCCCGCGGCTTGGTTATCCAAATGGACAACCAGCTGAGGCACGTGGAAAGCATTCCACTATGCCTCAGCACCAGTGGGCAACTGGACCCTTGACTTAAGGGTCCAGTTATTGCCCTTTTTTTCTCAATGGTATTTTTATTAAAAATAATAAATAAATTTTTATAATTGCATAAAAATAAAATGAGTATACAAAAAATTATTATTAAATATATGATAAATTTTTATATAAAATAATGTTATTAATATTTTTAAATGAACAAAAACTTTAAAATATTAAATAAATTAAATTATATAAAAATAATAAAAATAAATTTTATTTTATTAAATTTTATTTTCTATAAATATATTATTTTTAATTATAAACAAAATTTAATATAATTTTTAATAATTATTTTCATTTTTATCTGTCTATCATTACTACATTTACATTTAAAAATTATATCATATTATTTATTTTAATTTTATCATTATGATATTTAATTTTATTGTTATTACTATTTTTAGTCTCGTCTCAGCTAAACTCACCCCTCATTCTTGTGGAGCCTAAATCACACTAAGTCCCTTGCCATTCCCTCCCTACGAGGAGCCAAGGTACTCGTCAGAAGCAACAGGCTTGGGGTGGTGTTAGGTAATCTCTAGAAAAAAAATTTTATAATTTGAATCGGTTATTCTAATAATATTTACTTAATTAAAAATATTTTTATTTAAATTTAATTATAAAAATATAAAAGTGTTGATATAAAAATAATAAAAAATTATATCTTTAATAATCATAAAATAATATCTCTTAATTATTTAATTATGAATGATATTTTTTGATTATTTACGAAGTGATGTAACTAATCAGATGGACATATATTTAGATAATTATATCTAAATAAAAAGATATTTAATTATCTATAAATAGAATTATTTTTATTTGGAAGATATAGATAGAAAACTATATTGAAAGTTATAAATATAATTTTAATAATTTTACTACATATTGCTTAGTGCATAATAGATTAATGTCGTCAATATAAAACGCCGTCGATCATTGGGTTTTAATGTATTTTCGAGATATATATGCCGTAACTCTTTTGCATACTTAATGAATAGTGAAAATAAATAAAACTTTAAAGAAAATAATATTATTACACACTTTGTATTATTTATCAATTTTTCGTATTTTTAACTCTTAACATATTAACATAGAAGAGCTTGGAAATAGCTCCAGCGCTGATCGCAAGAGAAGGCCGGAGAGGGACAGTCGGAGCAGGAAGATAAACAAGCAGGAGGATAAACAAGCATGAAATCTGCAATTACGGCCATTCAAGTAGAAAAACGAATTCGAAATTTCAAGCGATATAAATAAGAGAGATGGACATGTAGTTCATAATAATCTATACATTATGTGCGAATGGATCTCCAAGGGTCAGGGAAAATATACATTATGCAGCAACAATTTATGAAGCCAAAAATAATACAAAGTTTCTGAAGAAAGCCTCATTGCTTCTTCATAATACTACTTCCATAGACTAAATATTGCTAACAAGAAAAGACTCTATCTGCACCTAATTCTATTTCTCAAATACAAAAAGGTAGACAAACGGTGCCAAAACCCCTGATAAATTTTTTAATTCTATGAGAAGAAACAGGAGACAAAATG
Source organism: Adansonia gregorii (assembly GCA_038382025.1). NCBI lineage: Eukaryota > Viridiplantae > Streptophyta > Magnoliopsida > Malvales > Malvaceae > Adansonia > Adansonia gregorii. The sequence goes on from JBBYHO010000021.1 coordinate 8,743,792, forward strand.
CAAGAGAACAGATACAGAAGGATCTTTCTAGATTATACTCATTAAAAGCCTAGAAAACCCGCCATATTATATTAGTTCATATTGTTTCGCAATACAAACGAGAGACACATTCTCTTAGAAGAAACTCTTAGATCCTTTTAAAGGTGTTATTACTTTTTGTCATTAGTGGTGATGCAGGGTGAAAATGATAGGAAATAACTAAAACATAAAAGAATTAAAAATAGTAAAGAAAGATAGCGCTATAAAGATATTAGATTTTAGAAAAAAATCTTTTAATTGAATAATAAAATAATAGTTGAATACTTGGTAACAACTCCCTAAATGCATATATATATATATATATATAGATAGATTAGAACTCCTATTCCTACTAGATTTAATATTCCTAGTAGAATGCTAATTAAGCTTAATCATAAAACTTATCTAAACTAAAACTCTAATCTTAAACAATAATCTAACTAAACTAGAACCCTAAACATAGATCTAAATAGATTTCTTTATTTCAATAGAATTTAAATTGAAATAGAACTCTTAATTGTTAATGCTCCTGCATCATTCTCCCCTGGTTGAAAGATTGGTAATATCTTTAGAAAAGACTTTAACAGCTTCTTCTCACATTTCTAGATCGACTTTCCTCAATTCTTTCTTCGAAAGTCAGGTACTTTCACAAGCTGGTTTTCCCAGCCATTTAATTAAGAATCTTCGATAAATATTTTCTCTCCTAGGTGTCACTTCCTTGACATCGAGAACTTCCTGAATGACATCATCTCTCTTGGTAGGAAGCTGGCCAACTTGTTGAGCAACTGTACTTGGTTCTTCCTCATTAAATCCCTCAAATTCATACAAATCTAAGACATTAAAAATAGGATTGATCTACAAGTCAGTAGGCAATTCCAATAAATAGGCATTCGAACCTAACTTTTTAAGCACTTTACATGGCCTAAATTTTTTAGACTTCAACTTATGATAGGAACCTTTAAGAAACCTTTCTTTTCTCAAATAGACCAACACCAAGTCTCTTTCTTTGAATTCCTTAAAACGTCTATGTTGATTAGCTGCATTAGCATATGCTGCATTGCTAGCTTTCAACGCATCTTGAACTTCCTTATGAATGCTACAAATGTGCTCAGCAAAAGCTTCCCTGTCATCACTCACCCTAGCTTCTTGGGGTAGGCACCAAATCAAGCACATGTTGGGGTTTAATGCCATAAGCAACCTTAAAAGGTGTTTTCTTAATAGTTTGATTAACTGAGTTGTTGTAAGCGAACTCAGCTTGCGGAATAATTGAATCCCAACCCTTCACATGATTTCTATCTAAACACCTTAGCAAGTTTCCCAAACTACAATTAACAGCTTCAGTCTGGCCATCCGTTTGACGATGATAGATGCTAGAATACTTCAAATTTGTCCCTATTTTATGCCATAAAGTCCTCCAAAATGCCCCAAAAACTTAACATCTCTATCAGAAACAATAAACTTTAGAACTCCGTGCAAACGTATTACTTCCTTGAAAAATAAATCAGTAATGTGAGAGGCATTTGCTGTTTTAGAATAGGGAATAAAATAAGCCATCTTAGAGAATCTATCTATGGCTACAAAGATATAGTCATCCTCTTTGAAGTCTTCGGTAATCCCAACACAAAATCCATACTCAAATAAATCCAAGGTGAAGTTGGTTCTGGTAATGGAGTATACAGCCTTGTATTTTGAGAACTTCCCTTACCAAATTGACAAACATCACATCGCCTTATAAACTTACTCACATCCTTGAACATATAAAGCCAAAAATAGCGATCCGTGACTAAGGCCATTGTTTTGTCTCCACTAAAATGTCCACCCAATCCATTCCCATGAAGCTCTCTTATGATTTGTTCTCGGAATGATACCTCGAGAACACATAGTTGATTACCCTTAAATAGACATCCTTCATGCAATTTGTATGGCAGCTTATCTACAGCTTTTGGTCCTTGCAGATATTTCACCACCTCAGTCATGGCTCACAAGAATGCACTAGGAGCATTAGATAGGCCGAAAGGCATTACTAACCATTCATACAAGCCTTTAGGAGTCTTAAAAATAGTCTTCCATTCATCTCCCTCTCTTAATCTGATTTGATGATATCCACTCCTTAAATCAATTTTAAAAAATACCTTGGACCCTACTAATTGATCAAGCATGTCTTCCAATCGAGGAATAGGAAATCGATACTTGATGGTAATCTTGTTTATAGCTCGGCTATCAACATACATCTGTCAAGATCCATCATTCTTAGGAGCTAGCAGAGCTAGGTAAGCACATGGACTTTTGCTTTCGCGCACCAATCCTTTCCTTATCAAATCCTCAACATGTGTTTGAATTTTCAGCTGCTGAACTGGTGGCATTCAATATGCTGAAAAGTTCGATAAAGATGTTCCAAGCACCAAATCTATAGCGTGCTGAATGCTTCTCATAGGTGGCCACCCTTGTAGCAAAGAGTCACTAACCAAGTCAGCAAACTCTGCTAACAATTTCTGAATTTCCTTGGGCTATTCTTTGAAATTTTTCTCTTTAGCAGTATTTATTATTTTGCTGACCACAGTAAATACAACCCCCAATTTTCTACTTTCACTTATTAACTCTTCAGCCTTTAAAAGCCCACCCATTTTGTCAGTATTGTGTGTCACTACTTCCTTTTAAGGATGCAATGTGTACTTTCTTCCACCTCTATGAAAAGAATAAGTATTTTCTTTGGTCGAATGCTGTATATCATGATCAAGGTCTACCCAAAAGAATATGACACGCATCCATTTGTACCGCAAGACACAATGCTTGATCATTCACATCATTGCCCATAGTAAACTTGACTAAACATTGAAATTTCACAGGTATCTCAAATCTCTTCTTAACCCATTAAATCTTATATCGATGAGGATGTTTTTCTATAGGTAGCTTTAGTTTTTTCATGATTTTTTTAGAAATGTAGTTTTCTGAGCTACCCCTATCGATAATGGCATTACACACTTTATCTCCACATTTAACAAGTGTCCTAAAGATACTTTTCCTCTTCCAATCCTCTTTATCATCATGGTTGGTTGTAGTCACAACCCTTTTGAGCATCAAAGATTCTCCTTGTGCTGGGTATATATCTATTGCCTCTTCATCCTCATCATACTCATCATAGATCGAATCAGGTTGTTCTTGATCTTCATCATCAAGTTCAACAAATTCACCCTATTTTTAGGATAAGTATAAGAAGCGTGCCCACTTTCTCCACAAATAAAGCATCTGATTTGAGATCCGCTACTCGCCCTTCTAATGTTGGGTTAGGTATTGCTTTGAACCTTATTTCCTTTGTTAATCTTACTGGTTCCCATTACGTTCCCTCTATATTGGTTGAAAATTCCCTTTTATTGCTAAAACTGCTTTGAGAAAAGCTAATAGTCTTACCAAATAAAGGTTTCCTTGCACCGTAGCGTAATACATGTTTTTCAGCCCTTAAGCTAAAAAAGAGTGGTAATGGTATAAAAAAGCTAAAGTCTTTTCTTGCACAAATGAGGTTTGCCTTTGTGGATTGCTAGTAGAAGTTTCTACAAATAAATTACAAAGCAAAACAAAGTATGAAGATTTAGCCTGAACAAAATTTTCTTGAATATGGACTTAATGATTTTTAATATAAAAGTTTCTTGCGTCTTCATGGCTATATAAGGATTTTGAGTACAGTTATGGTATATGAAGTTACTACACTACTTGAATCATTTGTGCAATCAGGTGGTTGTCATGCTTTGAAGCAAATTGAAGTGACTTATAAGGCATTGTCCACAAGTAATCTAAAAGGATGAAGGTTGGAATAGGACAAGTAATTAAGATACAAAAGGGTATTCTTAGGCAAAGAAGTGTCACAATGACAAAAAGTGGTTATAGTAGGAGTGGGAAAATGTTTAAATGGATAGGGCTTGAAGATTTAGTTGTGACAAAAATGTTGGCTTTGACCAAGTTCTGCTACTTTCTAATAGATGCCTTGAAGGAGACAAAAGCTAGGTTGAAGTCTTTGCCTTATACTGGCATATCGCAAGAGACAGCTTAATGTTAGTTATCAGGGTTTAAAAAAAAGCTTTGCCTTAGAGCACTTCAAAGGAGTGCCTTGAGTCCTGCATTCAAGAAGGCTATCAAGGTAACTGGAGCTGAAGTCTTTTATGTGCAGGTTATGTTTGATGTAGGTATAAAGCAAGTAAGGTTGTTTTGGTTGCTAATGCTACTGGTATTGTCACAGGTTCTGTTGATATTGCTGAACAATTTGGAGTTGTTATCCTTGCAATTTTAATTGGTTTGTAAGGAATACAACCTATTAGTATGCACGGGATTAATAATGTTAATGTAACACATGTGATTAATGATTACTTTTCCTATCTATGGATAATAAATTTGGCCTTTTTTGTTGGAATATTTCCATATGTTATGAAGATGTTGCAAATAAGCACACCAAAACTATGTCATATCCTTACGTTAATGGCTACAAGTGTTCTAGTTGCCACTATAGATTGGCATAAATAAGGTCAAAAACCATTCATTAAAGCCGTTATGTTACTAACAATTTTGGTTTTGATGAAAGAACTAGATGCATGCTTTAAAGATAGTATCAGCATGCTAGTTTTTTCTACAATCTTAAAAAGCAACTGTGTATCTTTTTTCTGTCCATGTGGAAGTTACTGGCATATCGGTTATAGTAACTACTCGTGGTTAGGATACAATGTTGTGCGAAGAGATTTTGATAGTTATGCTCAGGGATGAGGAGCCACTGATTGAAGCAAGTAGACGACCTGATGGATTTTTTAATGACAAGAACATGTATGTAGCTGCAACGTAGGAAGTTAGCTTCTCCAATGATATAGGTTTTAAGCCTCTATTGAGAGTTTATAGATATATTAATCTAAGGTAGGCGAAAATCTGAATTTAGGTACCTTGGCATCTTGTTCAAATCAAGTTATACTTCTTAAAGGTTGTGAAGTTGCTAGGACATGGCCTAAGGATAACTGGAATATTATTGCAAAAACCTATGGAAATAGATTCCTGATAAGACATTCTGTCAATGCCATTGTTTCACTGTCTGCTTTATGTGAAAAGGTGAATATATTGTAAGAGTTCTTTGTAAGCCTTGTGAAGTGCTTAGCTGAATTAGAAAGGAATTCCTTAGTTTCCATCCTCAAGGACAGAGATGTTTTTAAGGGGAGTATTGATATGTGTCAAATATGTCATTTTTAGCCTATCGATGTCATTTTAGTCTAAATGGTATTAACCGTTTATTGCCTAGCTGTCATATTATGGGAGTTATGTAGCTTCTTTACAAAGAATAAAAGAAAGGAAATACTCAGCAACTTCCTATCTCTCCCAATTATTTTTCTCTTTTCTTTAATTCCCTATCTCTTTTGTCAAATCTGCTCTGAATTCTTGTTTCTATCTTTTGCATTATTTTGATTATATCATTTACTTATTTCATAACAAATCAATAATGCTAAACTGTTAAAATTAAAGATAAATAGAGAGAAAAAAAGAAGAAACAAACTTGGTGAAAACCCAACACAACACTCCATAGCAACTTTAATTAAGAAAAAATCACTAACCAAGAGCCTTTCTTTAAAACCACCAAACTACATCAACCACCACATAAGCCTTGACTTTTAAGCCGCAAGAACCTCTCAATAACTAACCTAGGAATCCTCTTAGATTGAATTGCTACCACCAAGTCCTTAGGCAAACTTTCTATTGACCTATTTGCCTTCGCCAGTATAATCATTAGCTCTTTGTTGTTTTTATCACCTGTATTTCATCACCACCCTGGCCTTTTCCATTGTTATTGTTGCCATCGCCGCCATCAAGTTGCTGCTATTGTTGATGTTAATATCGCTACCATCGCCACTAAGACGAGTGAAGAAGGTTAAAATAGGGAAGTTGGCGGTGGCAGAGACTAGTGGTGGAAAAAAAGGAAGAAAAGCAAAAATGGAGTGCAAAGGGGAAGTGGTAGCAAATTTAGAGACGATTTTAGAGAAATGAGAGAATGATAGGGAAAGGGAAAGGGAAAGAGTGAAAAGGCACATAGCAATGGACATTGGTGTGATTTTCCTTTACCAAGAACCATGTTAAGAATAGGATGTGTGTTTTATTTTAGTCATTTATTTATGTTAATGAAATTTTAGATGTGATTTTACATCAATTTTAGTTTTTGCTTTTATTTTGATCTTTACTTTTATAACAAAAAGCAAATGACTAAGTATAAAAAAAACTAATCTTATGTTTTTCTATAATTAAGATGATTAGGATATTTCAAATTTTGTTTGAATTTATTATTTTGAATGATTTTAAAGGCATAGTTTTATGCATCAACTTGATGCATTCAAAATTTTCCTCCAATAGTATTCTATAAATTAAAGCATTAATATAAAGAAACCTTCACAAAAGAAAAAAATACATTATAAGTAGACCTATCCACTACCACGAGGCCAAGGGCTGGGTTTTCTTTTTATGTTTCAGCCAAGCTAGAAATAGTATTTATAAATTAAAATGATATATTTTAATTTAAATTTAATTATAAAATATATAAGTATTAATATAATGATTTTTAAAATTTTTTAAAAGACGAATAGTGATAGGCTACTCAAATTTAGGCTTGAGTTTAAAATTCAAAACTTTTTTAACCATGGCTCGACCAATGAACACTGTTTATCAGAGGGATATTTTTCATTTCATATAACCTCATCCTTCTAAATGTTAAGCATTTCTTGTTTCATAAAAGAAGAAATATATTTGATGAATCATAAAAGGCTAAAAATTTTAAGTTCAACTCATATTATATAAAGGTTTCATTCAATTTATATTGAATTATTTATTTGCATGTTTAATTTGTCTATGGTTTATTTTAATGGATGCATTGATTTGTAATTGTAACTAAAAAAGGAAAGAAAAAAAGGGAACATGTAATTTATGGTATTAATTACTAGACCATCTTTGACAAAAGTGGTGGTTGAATCTCCTACATTTTTACAAAGATTTCATGGAGATACTTGTGGGCTTATTCATATTTCATGCAGACCATTTTGATATTTTATGGTATTAATTGATGCATCAAGCCATTGGTAATATGTAAACTTGTTATCAACTTGTAATCTAGCATTTGCTAAATTATTGGGTCAAATTAAATTAGGAGCTCAATTTCCAGATTAACTAATTAAGAAAATTTTCCTTGACAATGCTAACAAATTTAATCGAAAGCATTTGATGATTATTGCATGTCAATTGGAGTAGAAGTTGAGTACCTCATGGGCCACATAAATACCCAGAATGATATAGCTGAATCTTTTATTAAAAGATTGTAACTAATTACTCGACCACTAATTATGCAAACAAAGTTACCAGTTTCATTTTAGGGACATGCAATATTATATGTTGCATCTTTGATTCATATTAGACCCATAGCTTATTACCAGTATTCTCCAATGCAACTTGTTTTCGTCAAGAACCAAATATTTCTCATTTGCGAAGTTTTGATTATGCTATATGCATGCCAATAACACCTTCAAAATGCACGAATATGGGACCTCATAGGCAGCTTGGTATTTATATTGGTTTTGAATCATGTTTACCATTAGATACCTTGAACCCAAAATGAGATTGTTTATTACACGTTTTGTAGATTATCACTTTAATAAGACAATATTCTCGTCGTTAAGGGGGAAAATCGAATTTTGATGAATTGCATTAAATTTTTGGAAAATATCATCATCTGATTTTAATTATCATACAAATCAAAGTGAACAAGAGGTTCAAAAAATAATTTATCTGAAAGATATTGTTAATCAGTTGCCAGATGCATTTACTGATTAAAAAAAGTTATAAAAAGACATATACCAACTGTAAATATCCAATTAGTTGAGCAATTTGAAAATGCAAATGAGACCAGAGTACACCTGAAGCGTTATAAACCTGCTAGTTCAAAATATAAGGTTATGTGATAGAAAAAAGAACAAAATTAAGTCTTAAGAGGAGATAGGAACTCCTGAAGACATTGAAATAAAAAACCCTATAATGGAAAATATCACTCGATCTAAGACAATGTTATCAGTACCATAGTCGTAACTTAAACTAGTATCGATAGCTTTTGGTGTTGTTTTGGTTTTGGTATCGAGTTATATTGTACCGACTATACCGATCGAAAATGGTTGTATTAGCTAATACATAAAATAAGCTTATAAAAAAAAAATTTAAAACTGATATTGATAATAAATTTGACGAAGTGGAGATGATTTCTTGTAAATTGGATGAATATTGAATTAAATTACTCATAAATTTGATGAATATTAAATATAATTACTCATAAATTTGATAATCATTAAAAAGTTATTTCTTACTACTTATACTGAGATTTATATTCTTATATTTGATACATTTTTTAGAACATTATATATAATTTATGAGTATTTGATATATAAAATTTATTTAATCTCATTCATTTAAATATTTTTCATATAATATAAATTAAAAATATTTAAAATCCAATAAACCTAAATGACACAACGAAACACACTGGCATCGGTATGTACTAATACTAAAACAAAAATATTGCATTTATCAGTATGGTACTAGCCACTTTAATCTAAGAATATAGACTCATTAGCTCTTGAAAAGGCTCAGTTATTTGATAATACAAAGATTTCTGCAAATTATGCCCAAGTAGGAGGAAAATTTGATCGAAATGAAATTATTATTGACAATGAATTTTGATTGCTGTAGCTCTTGAAATAACATGAGGATTTTGAGCCAAAGTCCATTACTAAATGACAAAAGAGGAAAAATTGACCTAATTAGAGATAAACAATTGAAGCTGAGTTGTATACGCTTATGAAACGTAAAGTTTTTAGACCAGTTAGCCAAATCCCTAATGATTTAAAACTCGTAGGATATAAATGGGTTTTTGTAAGAAAACAAAATGAGAAAAAAGAAGTTGTGAGACACGAACGACCTGTTGCACAAGATTTCACAAAAAGACTAGGGATTGATTATGAGGAAACATATTCTCCTGCAATAAACATGATTACTTTTCGTTTCTTAATAAGCCCTACAGTTAAGGAAGGACTAAAAATTTGTTTAATGGATGTTAAAACATATTTATATGGATCACTTTATGGTGACATATATATATATATATATATATGAGAGTCCCTAAAGGTTCGAAAATACCTAAAGAAAAACCACACTACATGTATTCAATTAAATTGCAAAGATCTTTACATCGATTAAAACAATCTAGATGCATATGGCTCAACTGTCTTTGTGAGTACCTTTTGAAAGAAGGATACTTGAACAATCCAATATGTTAATGTATTTCATTAAAACATCAAAATCTAGTTTCGTAATTATTGCAGTGTGTATTGATTATTTGAATCTTTTATAGACTCTAGAAGAGCTTAGAAAAACTAGTTCTTATTTGATGAAAGAATTTGAAATGAAAGATTTAGGATAGACAAAAATTTTTTGTCTTGGTTTGCAAATTGAACTTTACTAAATGAAATTTTAATTCATCAACTAACATATATAGAGAAAATTTCGAAAAGGTATTATATAGACAAAGCTCATCCACTAAGCTCTCTTATTATTGTTCGATCACTTGATGTTTCAACCATGTGAAGATAATGTAAAACTTTTTGGTCCTAAAGTACGATATCTTAATGTAATTGGAGCACCTATGTATCTTGCAAGTTTTACACGTCTAGATATATACTTTGCAATTTACCTATTAGTAAGATAGAGTTCTGCACCAACTAAAAGATATTGGAATGGTGTCAAGCACATTCTACGTTATCTCCGTGGAACATCTAACATCTAATATGGTACTATTTATGCAAAAAGATCAAAATTGCAACTAGCTGGATATGTAAATGCTGGGTACCTTTCTAATACGCATATTGCAAAGTCTTAGATAGGATATATATTTAAATGAGGAAACACTGCAATATCATGAATATCCAAGAAACAAATAACAGTTATTATGAATTAATTGCAATTCATGAGGCAAGTCGTGAGTGCATGTGGGTGACATCAATGATTTAACATACAGAAAGGATATGTAAACTATCTTTAGTCAAAGACACCCCAATAATAGTACATGAAAATTTTCATGTTGCATGCATAGCACAAATCAAAAGAGGCTACATAAAAAGTGATTTAATGAACACATTTCACCTAAACTTTTTTCTACCCATGAGATGGAACAAAATGGTGAAATAAATGTTCAATAAATCCAATAAAGCGACAATGTAGTAAATATGTTTAGTAAAGCACCTCCTACTTCAACATTTGAAAAGATAGTGCACAAAATAAGAATGCATCAACTCAGAGATTGTTTAGCTAATTGATGTCTACGTAAGAAGGAGTACACCTTAACTATACTTGTTTTTCTTAGCTAAGGTTTTGTAGTAAATATGTTTAGTAAAGCACCTCCTACTTCAACATTTGAAAAGATAGTGCACAAAATAAGAATGCATCAACTCAGAGATTGTTTAGCTAATTGATGTCTACGTAAGAAGGAGTATAACTTAACTATACTTGTTTTTCTTAGCTAAGGTTTTGTCCCACTGGGTTTTCCTTGCATGGTTTTAACGAGGTAATAGAAGCATATATATCATCATACATACGAATATTGTACTCTTTTTCTTTTGCTTTGGTTTTATCCCACTGAATTTTCCTAGCAAGGTTTTAATCAGACATATTTCATGTATGACATCCAAAAGGGAGTATTATGAATCGATGTCATAACTCGATGGGTTAATAACTCAATCTTACCACTTTATTTAATCGTATTAACTCTATGTAGCCCCCCTCCATTTATTCTAACATTTGTTGTACATATGGTTGTCAACTATAAATAAAGCCAATTTATAAGTGAAAAATATACGAATTCAAATATCATCAAATTTCCTCCCACGATTTATGTTCTAAGTCTTACTTTATTTAGCATATTTTTGTTTTTAATTGTTAACAAAACACAATATATGCATATATCTTTTTCTAATATTTATACATGGAAGTCAATTTAGAATTTAAGACAAACAAACGTGAAATTACACTTATTTGCCTTCTTAAAATTGAAATTTCAAACCCTAACCTTCAATGGTGTGGGGAACTAAAACAGGGTTCTCCATAGCCAGAAAAAGGGAAAGATCCACCAAATTATGCAATTATTTCACCCTTCCTACAATGCTTTAACTTGATGTTGACAACATTCATGCCAGCCTTGTAAATAACGTCGCAGCATTCTATTCTTCCAGGCTGAAAAAAAAAAATAATAATAAATAAGAATAAACTGTAAAGCTAATTTAGTCATTCAAATTTTTCATTATTTATGTTTGATATCTACGTTTGACATGCATTTAGATACAAGTATTGATATGATTTTTAAAATTTGATTATATTTGTATTAGATACTAATATATATATATATAATATTTAAATTTGGATAACATAGAGGCAAATGCAAGCTAAAGATGGTTAGACCAACATCCTTGTAAACGGTTGCGTTGGAAAACACTAAAATTAATAAATAAGAATGAATTGTAAAACTAAGTTATGTTATCTGAACTTTTCATTACTCATATATGATATTTGGATACAAGTAAATGAATGATTTTAAAAGTTTGAGCATACATAAGTTCGGGGAACATAGGAGCTAATGCAAAGCTGAAGATGGTAAAACTAACCTCCTTGCGCACAGTTGCGTTCAAAAAAACTCGAATTTTGTTGACCCCATCAGCGGAATGATTTCCTGTAAAGAAACAAGGTGGTAGCGGACGCGGTGCTGTTCGTCTATACGTAGTAAGAACTACAGCATCTCCTTCCATTTTCCTAATGGATTCCATGAAGAACACATGAGGAGCTTGACATGGGTCGTCTGTAAGAGACCTGGTGTTGAACATGTACACCGGAGGCGGGCCATTCTTCCATGGTGCAAATGTCTCGAGGGGTTTCCTTAGAACACTCCGAGGGATCATATTTTCATATATATGAGCTGAGTAACCCCACGAGATCGAGACGGACCAGTTGTTTGGCCTCTGATAGCATATTGTTTGTTGTGCCAGACGTGATTGATCGACTTCCGCAACTTTCATGAGATGATTTATTGATTCGATGCGGTTCTTGGAAGGGAAGATTGGGTCTATGTTGTCGAAATGGTGAAGTGTAACAATGGGAGACTGCGGATGAGATGATAGCATCCCTGATATATCCCCAAGTAGATCAACCTGCAGCACGGTAGGAAATCTTTTAGCTTAGCCATCAAATATATATTTTTGTAAGGTCTCATAATCTAGAGATAAAAGAAAGGCATTGCAGATGCCGAATTCGAACTCCAAACCTATATCTGCAATTATAGGTGCAGTAGGAATGAATTGGACTAAGCCAGCACCGGGGTTTTGATATTTCAAGGAAAGTACTCTAAAATTGTAGCAAGCGTAATTACCTGATGAAACCCCCTTTCAACGGTTAGACCAACCCCCAAGTCAGACAAACAAGATGACAAGAGATAATCACCGGTATGCATAAATGGATATCTTTCAAGGCAATCATCCATCAATGGCGCAAGTTCTTCCACTAGGGAATAGCTCAAAGCATATGCAGCTCCCCCATACGCCATATCAAAGGAGAAAAGAAAGTTCGAGATGACACACTCCGAATACATTCCAACATAATAGCGCTTAGTATGATCATACTTTGCTAATACTTCAACCAAATTATCCACAAAAAAGACCGTGTCATCATCTGCCATTACAAACCATCTCACATCTTCGTTATCTCCGAGTCTAAAAGAATCCAAAACCGAACGAAAAATTCGTGCTGCAATGGGGTTCACGACCTTGGAGTATCTAGGTAACTTGGTGGCATCTTCATTGAGCTGAAAAGGAGGGGAAGTTTCAGGCCACGGCACAAATTCTGTAGGGGGAGGTGAATCCATGAAGATGTTGCCCCTGGTTTGATTTGGTCTCCACCAGGCTTCAGTGTAAGGCCTTCTTGTCTTCCATGTTTTGAAGCTGCCGACCAAAACAAACTTAATGTGGGTAATGTTGGTAGGGTGGTAATCCATAGTTTGAGACGTACTTGACAATTTGATGTCATCAACTGGTGAGAAAAGATGAGAAGATCTATTATCACAGGAAGGGTTATACAAGAAGGTGTAGAAAAGCAAAAGAAGTAGGCCTGAGATCGCCAGCAATGTGCCTAAAGCTACAAAAAGAGAAGGGTTTCGAAATCTTGGTTTAATTGGATTCATTCAACCTGATGGCACTTTCACAACAAATTATGAAGCACTAGGATCGAAAGAAATTTAAGAAGCGAAAGATGCTCTGGAACTGAAGGAAATGTACTCACCAGCAATCTGAAACTTTGTAGAGCCCAGGTTTGTTGATCATGTAGGCTAATCAAAACAAGTGAGCTGCAACCAACATTTTGCTGCTACAATTCTAGGAAATGGGGCTGAAAAGAAGATGTAGATCTTTCTTCAATTCACTAAAAATTCATTTGTAAATCTTTAACAACCAAAAAAATTGAAATGAAATGAATGGAATCAAAAGAGTAAAGTAAAGAAAAAAAGGGTAGGGTCATCGGACATTTCAACGCAAAAAGAAAAGTACGTTTTGTTTTTATTCTTGCATGTAGGGAAGTGAAGACAAACAAGAAAAGTGCTGTATTTCTTCTTGCTTGCTCGCTTGCTTGCCTCGCTTTTTCGGAATTTTTTTCCCTTTTTGGTTATTGTCAAGTTTATTGACCACAAGACGCGTACAGGGTTTTGCGCAATTTAACATCGTCAAAAAGAGGGCGAATCAAAGTTAGAGAATTAAATGCTGATTTGCATGCTTCTCCAATCTTCAACAAAAGCCATCTTTCTATTGAGAGTGTTTCAAAAGGAAAACAAACAAACTCACTTTTTTAAATGTTTTGCCCCAAAAATCAGCCAAAAGAGAAATGGGAAGGAAATGTATGTGGAGATAATGGCATTGGCAAAATGGGCAATCCTTCAAAAACAAAAGAAATTAAATTACACTAATTCCCCTTTGCCAAGATTCCCTGTGCATGTGGAACGAAACTACTCATCCGATGCAATAGGCATGAGCCCATATTACATTAAGTTTAGATAAAATTTTTTTATAATATGTATTAATTTAATTTAAATTAATATTTTATTTAAATTTAATTATAAATTTTATAAATATTAATATAAAAATAATTTTTAATTATTTTAAATAATAAAATGAATTTTCAAACATAACAACAGGCCAAAAAAATTCTTTCTAGACCAAATTTGACTTAAGGGCACCGCTTTTACATGGTAGAATTATAATCACAACCGTTTTAAGTTGATAAATTAGAACATTTTTTATATTAACCGGAATTAAGCCCACCTCGTTAGGTTCTTTGAAATTTTTTATAAATTTTTTTGTTAATTAAAAAAATTAATTTTATATTAAAATTTATTAAATAATAATTATGCATTTAAATTGTAATTCTATTAATATAAATATGTTTTGTTAATTATAAAAAATTAAATTTATAATAATTTTTATTTATGAATTACGTAATATAAACGTATTTTTAAATGTTATTTGTATGCATTTTTTAAATATATTTAAGCTTTATTTTATAGTGTATTTTTATTTATAAGAGGTCATATATAAAAACTAATAAAATAAAACGAAATTGTGATTTATATTTTATTCTCATTGGGTCGATATTCTCATATAGTAAATTTTCTCACATAGATTAATAGCAAGTTCATTTGTTTTAACTTTTTTTTTGAGTGTATCTGATATAATCCTAAATCGATCTACAAATTACCGCATGACTAATCTTTAATACATCATTTTAAAATAAAATACAAAATTTATAATTAAAATTAATTAATAAAATAAATTTCTCATTAAAATTTTTTTTGACAGACGAATACGAATAATAAATTAGCTTACTAATCAATCTCTTTAAATATATAATTTTAAAATAAAATAAAATAAATACTAAAACTAAAACTAAAAAGTTAAAACCAAAACCAAAAAAAAAAAAAAAAAACTAGCATTAGGAAAATTTTTTTAATTTTTTTAATGGTAAAGTATAGATATTTTTATTAAATGCATGCAATAATCAACCATTATGATAAATTCCAATCAAATGTTATTCAAACCAATAGGCGTGTGGTCTGTAGATAAGAGTGACGGTTCCAGTGTCCAAGATCAAATCCTAGCAACCCTAGCTACCAAAGAAAATGAAAAAAGAATGTTATTATTAGAAAGTGCGCTGATTTCTAAAACCTTAAAAAGCAAAGAATATCTAAAACAACATTAAGGTAATGCATTATTGTCTAAAGAAAACTGGCCACAACACCTTTATCTCGATAATACAAAATACAAGAATCTTATAAAAGAAACTTTATATTAAAAGGTACCTACCATTGAAACTGGAGAAGATAAATTCCCCCCCCCCCCCAATGAAACACTCAAAAATTTATATATTGTAATTGGAATGACATCCAAAAGCAAATTCAAACTATTGAACTGTCGGTTCAATGATCTTAGACATGAATTTGTATTCAATGAAAACCTACCGCAGGGGCCAAGCTTGCCCCTATGAGACCATCGAACGAAGCTCCTTTCATGGAACGGTGATGGGCAAGTTCCAGCCTTGGAAAAATTTAACCAACACTACATCACTCCAATGCGGTGTTTTCTTCGTGAACCTTCTGAATACCTACCAAACGAGCGTAATCCACCCACCTGTTAAAAGCAAATTGGAAATCGTGAAAACTAAGAAGCTATAGCCAAAAAAAAAAACCGACTATCCTAGCAGGTTGAATCTTACAATAGGGAACCCAAGAACGTGTTGCCGGTTCGAACAGCAAAGCATATTGCACTCAACATAAGCTTGTGCTGGTGAAGCAAAGGCTCCAAAATCCGCTGTTCAATTACACCAGCTAGCACTTGGTACCTATTGAACAAAAAACAAACCCTCAGCAAAATATTCCAAAATCAAGGAATTGGTATTTCAACACGTTGATAACATGTTTCACAGGAATGAATCTGGAAATTAGCATAACAACTCCTAGCATCAAAAGTATTCCTGCACAGGCAGAGAACTGTGCAGGGTATTCTGAGAAATTAAAGTTTCAAAAGACGGTGAATATATTCAAATAGTTCAATGTTTGTTCATTTTTGAACAGTGAAATAAGTTGCTAAAGTATTATAAAGATGTCAGCCTCAGTAAGGCTTAATTAGTATTTAAATAAATTTAAGATTGCATCAAAATTGAAAAAAAAAATGGAACTTATAAATCAACATACAAATTAATATTTCAATGAATTTTAAATGGTGCAAAATCATTATTTTGTCTTCCCAGATAGGTTTGGGAATTAATAATAGTAATAATAATTATGATATCAGCATCCTGACACAAGAGTATCATGGTGAATCGCAAAGTAAAATGCTTAGAGAGATTTGGTCATAAAGTGATGTGCTTGAAAGAATGAGTAGAACAAATACGTTACTGGCCCAGTAGAGTTCAAAGCTCACAATAAAGAGAAAAAGATTTATTCAAAATGAAACACTAGAATCACAAGGAATAAATAAAACTGGAATACTTGCCCATTATCTTCTATTTTGAACAAAAAGGATAAATTTTGTATGTATATTAATCAAAATGTCCCAAGCAAATGGTCACAGGTATATCACAACAAATAGTGACGGATAAAGGCACCCTTATTGTACCATGTATCTATCGACAACTTGTGATTAAAATTTCAGCAGCTGAGGTAGAAGTGAGAATCATCCTCTTTTATATCCATGACTTTGCACAAACAGAACAAAGCAGGCTTGAAACTTAGCATTGGAGACACCTCCCTATTGGTTTAGTTTTACCAAAATGCCATAATTACAATGAAGCATACAACATTTTTGGAACGGAGAAAATCCATCTAATATATTTTAATATGCACATTTAAAAGGTCTCATAAAATAGCTAAATTTTGTGGCCGAACATTAAAGTAGCTAGATAATATAGCTTGACACAAGGAAACTACCGGAGAAGCTGGTTTTCCTTCCTCCAACTGAGCAAATAACTAAATTATCATTCGAACAAGACAAATAGCTTACATTATCATCATGTTCACCGACACCAAAACAAGCAATGAATGCAATCCAGCTACCTGTTAGTATTAGCTAGTGCTCCAACAAAACTTTAGAGTCCAATAATGGTTTTATAAAATAAATCAGTAATTCAGCATTAGCTCCCAAGTGGACACCCCAGGGGTGAGGAGTTGAGATTCCAACTTAGAAGTCTACAATGTCGAATCTTTGGATGGGAGAGTAGGTTATACGATGGAAGAGCAACCTTCCTTGAGTAGCTCACCATTGCGTTGTATTATCATAACATGCCATTATAATCATAACAGTAAAAGAATTTCCATGAAGAATAGAAATATCCAACCCTTTAGAACGAATAATCATTAAAAGTATGAAATTTACGCACCTGAGGTTGCTAGAAACTGCCATGTATACACCATAGGCAACACTGGTGGATAGTATGGGAACATTTTCAACTTCAGCATCCGAAGACTTATCAACAGCCTTTCTAGCATTAATCAAGGCATTCGTGACAGCCGTACCGACCTACAGGAAAAGAATTTCCATTAGATGCCAGCAAATCCAGATCCGGGTTTTCAGTTTGATAAATCAATTTGTAAAAAGCAACAATATTCTTTATAAAAATTTAAAAGGGAAAATAAACTTTCTATGTGTATGTAATAGATTGCAGACAATTTTCTCAGCTGCTTGAAAGAATAAAAAAATAAAGGGGAAAAAAGAGTAACAGCTGCCAAACACTTACCAGCGAAGAAGTTGTGCCCACCGCAAAAAGCTTAGCCCCATTACGCTGCAGAGCAAATACAATTAAAACACAAAAATAAAGGTTTGTTCATACCTCAGATATTCGGATTTCTTATCTTTAAAAGTTTACAAGACACATAGGATCTCCTTACCATGACTGCACCCAACCTCTGCAAAAGTGAATATGAAGTCCCAGGGAGAGCTACCTGTGGACAGAATTTCATGACAGTGAAACAAAAATATCTCCATGCAACTTCATTAGCAAAGATAAAGGATAAAAGAAGAAGAAGAAGAAGAAGAAGAGAGAGAGAGAGAGAGAGAGAGAGAGAGAGAGAGACCTGAAAAGCATTATCAGGGCAGCTATAGAAGAACTTGGAAATAGCTCCAGCATCGACAGCAAGAGGAGGCCGTAGAGAAACAGTAGGAGCGGGAAGATAAACAAGCATGAAATCTGCAATTATGGCCATTACCTAGAAAAACAAATTCGAAATTTCAAGTGATATAAATAACAGAGTTGGACATGTAATTCATAACAATCTATACATTATGTGTTAATGGATCTCTCAGGGTCAGGGAAAATATACATTATATAGCTACAATTTATGAAGCTAAAAATAATACAAATTTTCCAAAGAAAGCCTCACTGCTTCCTCATAATACAATTTCCGTAGACTAAATATTGCTAAAAAGAAAAGTATCTATCTGCACCTAATTCTATTTCTCAAATACAAAAAATAGACAGACCGTGCCAAAACCCCTGATAAATTTTATAATTCTGTGAAAAGAAACAGAAGACAAAAATGCAAGAAAACAGATACAGAAGGATCTTTCTAGATTATACTCATTAATCAACAGCCTTCATCAATCAACATAACAAACCATCCCCTATTATATTAGTTCATATTGTTTCAAGGTACAATGAAACACTAGAAGGATCTTTCTGATGTTCCTATGACTAGAAAACGTGAGACACATTATCTTAGGGGAAATTCCTAGATCTTCTTAAAGTAGAGGCGAAAAGCTATTTTATGTTACTACTTTGTGTCATTTAGTGAGCTAATAAAACTAACTCAAAAGATCTAAATTCTCGATGCTCAAGGCCTGATTTCGCTGACAAAAATCTTAATTCCAACACAAACATGGTATTTAACCTTTTTTCCTTCAACAAACTGCATCTCTAATCTGTCTCAGATGATCGTTTTAACAGCCTAGTACAGGAGGAACACCAAAAACCAAAAAAGGCATGCATTAGTGTTAAAAGCTTATTACTCTGTGGTTGGATTGCTGGGAGGACATGCATATCTGTAGGAATCATATGTCAGTTACCAGGGAGAATGAGGCTTCTTTATTCCCATTAATTTTTTGAAATACCAACTTCTTTACTACCATGTGTCTACGCCCTAAATGGGTTTCAGGGGAAGCCATACGTCTTAAGGCTCCTCGTGGATTGGTTCCCGAGCGCTCAGGGGCTCCCATACTCAAACCAAATTAGGGCTGCCACAACTGGTAAGTAATAGTGCCATCTATATTTTTTCCTTGTTAATAAAAACTATATATATTGCTTCAGCTGTGAATTCAACATGTTCAACCAATTACCCTAATGATGACAAGAATTTTAGTTTTAAAACTAAAAAATAGTGCACATTCCTACCGATGCTTAAAACCTATATGTGATGTATTTAAAATTACCAATGCGTAATAATGAACTACTTTAGTTAAGGAGGTAATAATCAAAGAAAATCTAAGCAGCTATGGAATTCATCTAACAATGATAAGGCAGCAGAGTTTTTATCTTTTATGAAAACAGAGCATTAAAGGGATGATAACAGATTTATTTTCCTAAGGGGTCCAGTCACAAAACGGCACCTCCGGAGAGGTGGGGTGCCTTCCATTGGGGATCCAATGGACCCTAAGTCAGACAAGAAATTTTTTCTTTTAATTTTGAGATCAAAATGCGATAGTTTATCAGTAAAGATATTCAAAGAATCAAAATCATAGCCTTAAAGTGGCATAAAAATTCAGCATCAGCTACGAAATCAATCAGTTTGTATAGAGAAATCCTCAAATCCATATTTCGAATTTATCAAACAAGCCATCCTTGCTATTCAGACCAAAAGAAGGTTGTAAAGGTGCATATATAAAAGAACTGGTTGAGGTAACCATACCACATCTGCAAAAACGATTTCGAGCTCCTTGAAAAAGTTTTCTCTGCGACGTTCATATTCTGCAGCGGTCTGGAAAACAGAAAATAAACATAAGTAGAATAGTTGTTAAGCTTGTATCAACAAAATTAAATGAGCCAAGCAGGATGGAGAATACAAAGGTCATTACAGAAATAATACTTTAAAAGTAGGACACTGCAAGAGAGCAAAATTGGGATCATGCATAACTAGGAATCGCAATGGATAGCAAATTGTATTGGACAGCCGGCACTATCAATCCCTTTTTTTTGGGGGGGATTTGGGTAGTCTATAATTGGATAATTTCAGATTTGGATTGGGGATTTACTGTCCATGTCAGACTCGTAAGGAAACCTTGGATATCCGATATCCAAATCCGATTTGTAAAATATCGAAAATTTTATGCTTATTGGAAAGGTTCAAAACTTTAAAGCAAGTCTAATTACTAAAAGTTATACCAACTGGACCAATCTTAGCTCTTGAAACGGTTTGCTACTAAAATTAAATTATATCTTAGAACATGATCTAATAATAATAGTTTAATAGCTATTTATCCAAAATTTTTTATTATCTAAGTTGGGTTTTTTTTATTTTAGAAGTTGCTTGTTGTTAAACTTGAGTGAACTTGAACTTTAAATTTCATTCTTGTTTGATTTTTTATCCTCATCTTGGCAAAAGAAAAATGACTTAATGGATTCGGATATCAAGCTTCAGATATTTCACAGGGAATGCTATCTAACTCAGATTAGGATTCAGCTCGTAATACTCAAATTTAATCAAATAATAAACGAATTCATACACTATGAAAATTAATTGGATTCGGAAAAAGATACTTGAAAAATAACAACTAACAACGCGTAGCCATATTATGCATAACCATGCTCTTGTAAAGTTCAGCTGCTTATGTTTAAGACTTGACCAAGTTGTCTTACTACCTTATCAATGCTGAGTTGCCAATTCGCCATGACTCACAGCTGACACAATTAGGACCAGGTAATCCTAAAAAAAATATACATACACAAGCAAGACAGACGGACTTTATCCTAACATAAAATATTCCAACTTGGTAAATTCAAGCACTTCCCAACTTCATAAGTCCATATAGATGATTCTGATTCCATAACATACATTTTATTGATGATTCCATATGCACTTCTCATCCAAGCTGTTTTCTTCTCAACATAATTTTATTTGATTGAAGATTCGATCTAAAATTTTGACTTGAATTCCAAAGCTAATAGAAGGCAAAGTACCCCCAAATTTTGGCTTCTTACAGACAAAGATCACAAGAAAAAAGGCAACTTCAATAAAGCCTACGTTCAAAAGAATGAAATTTAAGTTTTCCTTCTGCATTTATCCAAAATCTATCAACCCTTGGTACATAGTACCCATGATATATACACCAAAGAAACATTTTACTTATTTCGTAACAAATCAATCGTGCTAAACTGCTAAAAGTAAAGAGAACTAGATAGAAGAAGAAGAAGAAGAAGCAGAAGAAGAAGAAGAAGAAGAAACAAACCTTGGTGAAGATCCCAACACCACACTCCATGGCAACTTTAGCTAAGAAAAGATCATCAGCCAAAAGCCTTTCTTTGAACCCACCAAACTGCATCAACCACCTCATAAGACCCGACTTTTCAAGGCCAAAGAACCTCTCAATAACGGATCCAGGAATCCTCCCAGCTTGAATCGCCGCTGCCAAGTCCTTGGGCAAACTCTCCATTGACCTGCCTGCCTCCGCCAGTACAATCATCGCCTCTTTCCTGTTCTTATCACCCGCATTCTCATCACCACCCTGGCCTTTTCCATTGTCATTGTTTCCACCGCCACCACCCGTGTTGTTATTGTTGATGTTAATGTCGCCGCCATCACCGCCAGGAAAGGTAGAGAAGGTTAAAAAGGGGGAAAGTTGGCGGTGACAGAGACCGGTGGTGGAAGAGAAGGAGGAGGAGGAAAGGCGGAGGTGGAACCGGAGGGGGGAAGTGGCGGCAAATTTAGGGTTGATCGTAGGGAGAGGAGAGAAGGATGGGGAAGGGGTGAAAAAGCAGGTGGCGATGGACATAGGTGGCGGTGGGTGGCTTGGCGGTGATGGATTGTGTCAGAGAGTTTGGACTGTTGTGTTCTCCTTAACGTTGTTTTCAAAGTAATGCAACGCTTTGGTTGTTGCCTGTTGGTCTTTGTTGCTGGGGAGCGTTTGTTAGAAAACATTAGGTCCCAGCAAAGGCAAAGACGGACTCTCCAAAGGGCCATTGACTGCAGATGTCGACGTGAATTCCTTTATCCTTTTTACGTTACGATGATAAAATAATTTTAATATTTTAATAAACAATATTGTTTGAATTTAATATAATAATATATTTATATTTCTGTGATAGATTTAATTTATAATTTTAGTATAGGTTTTAATTTTTTTTCCTACTCTAATTTTCAGCCCGTGAAACTCACGCTCTTCCTCCTATTCTCTGTTTAATACATTATTTTTTTCCCTCTATTCTCTTTTAATACACTATTTTATTAAAAAAAGGAAAATTCAATTTTTTACAAAATAACACATATATTAAAATTAGAATTGTAAAAGCTAACACTTAAAAGGTTTTTAAATTATTTTATTTTTATATTTTATTTTAATCAAATAAGTCTTTATTTTTTTTATTTGTAACAAATAAGTTTATATTTCAAATAAAAGATTAATTTATGTTAAAAGCTTATTTAAGTATTTTTTTTGAGAAAAATACAAATTAAAAGTTAAAAATTTGCTTGAGTACAATTTATAAATTAAGAGATTATTTTGATATAAATTAAATGTTAATAATTTATTAAAGTATAATAAAAATACAGTGATTTTAATAAAGTGATAAGTTCATAGACTTTTTTGTTATTTTAACTAATCTCAGTTTTATTGAAATTTAAAAGTCATTTTAAAAAAAATTATATTAATTAATTAAATTAAATCTTGAGTTAAAAAAAAATTCATATAGTTCTATCTTTTACCAAACAAAAATAATGATATTATATTCTATTAAAGAACAAAAATTTATTAATGTTGTTTTCTATTTTCCTTTTGTACGTAATGTTGCTAGTTTCTTTCCAAAATGCAGCACCTAATAGAGTTAATTTTTCCAATTTTTTTTTTATTTTTCTAAAATTGCATAATCGTGTTTTACAATTGAGAGGGTGAAATTTATAAAATGAAATTTCGTTTTTCATTGTAACGAGTGAATGAATTTTTATCTGTTCCGAAAAATCGATTTAAAAGATTTTTGGAAATTTCATATTCAAATTTTAAAAGAAAGAATTGCAGTTTACGATATAATAGCACAATACTAAATAATTTTTTTTGCACATGTATTATTAAATAGATCCCGATAATTTTAAACACGATATTAAATAATTATATAAATTTATGTCCAAAATATCATAAGTTTTGACTATTTTATCTACAGTTGTTTAAGGATCGAGCTAACTGCTCAAGCTCAAAGACCTGCTCAATGCTCAATGTTTAGAAGGATTTGAACAAAAAATATTAAGTTCAAAAAATATGTTAGCGCAAAAAAAAAATTAGGCCCGATAAAAATGGGAGACCTTTGGCTCCAACTTTTAAAGTCAAAGTCTGGCCTAACCTATTTTACTATTTCATAATGTATAATAATTTGATATTTATACATTATATAATTTTTATCATATAAAAAATACATATTTGTAATATTCTAGTATAAACGTTAAAAACTAGATGTAGTTATTTATGTCTTAAAACTTAATAAAAAATATTAAATTAAAAAAATTAAATTTTAAAAAATATATATTTAAAAAATAAATTATAAAAAATAATACGGATGAGTCTAACATACTTTACAAATATGGACAAACTTAGATAAAATTTAAAATCTATATTTCGAATAAACCAAACTTAAGTAAACATATTTAATATTAATATTATGATTAAATTTAGTCCGACTCAACCTATTAATAACTAATTTTATCACATTCATATAACAGTAAAATTTTTCCGTGGCTAGGTATTTTCAT
>JBBYHO010000021.1:8886772-8909792 GCA_038382025.1 Adansonia gregorii
CTGTCGAAAAATCACATCAAGTTTCAATTATGTTTTAGTGATCGCCTGATTGTATTGATAGCTTTTTGGTTATAGCAACTGTATGAGATGACGATAAAGTATTTGATCAATTGTCCAACTGATATAACAAGATTTATATAATATATTGATGTTTTTGAGATTTAAAGCTATAGTTAGTGAGCAGAGACAAAGAAATAATTCTTCATACTTAAAATTAATTAACTCAAATAGTTGATCAATATTTCTTAAGAAAATTATTTAAATTATACTAATAGTGTATGTGTGTGTGTGTGTATATATATATATATATATTATTTAGATTATAAGTCAATATATGTCATGGAGCCATCCAACTAATCGTCTAGGCTTCAAAGTCAAGTTTGAATACATATTGTTTTGTTCTTTATTTTATTTTATTTTTTCAAGGAAAAGAATAGCAATCTGTTTTGAACTATTTAAATTAGGTTATTTAAGTCAAAATTTCAGTTTAAAAAAATTTAAATAATTTTATATTGAAATATTTCAAATTCAATATTGATCATTGATTTAAATGATAGGATTGAAAAGTTCATTCAAATTAACAAAAGTCTATCCACCTATCCTAATAAAGTCTAAATACATTTTGTGAAGCGAAACTTGACGATCGAAACAACTGTTTTAGTTGATTGAGGTTTAATGAATTTAACACGTTTAGACAGCAAGATTCATTGAATCCCGGCAAGATTCCAAACAAGTTGCCAAAAGACCAAAGACCAAAGACTAAAGAGAGGCAACCGTCCACGTGCATATCATACCACCTATAATTAATATAATATAATTAATTAATTATAATCTTAAATTAAATAAAATTTTATAAAAACATATTATAAAAAAATATAATTTTATATTATAATTAAATAATTATAAAATTATAAAAAAATTATAAATAAAATGTTCCTGTCCAGGTGATGGTTTTAAATCCTTTTTACAAGGATCAAACACAAAGGGATCTACCTTGGCTTTTGTGTCTTTAAAAACACTTTTGTCTTTTAATGCTTTTGGCTTCAGACAATTTTGGACCTCAAAAACTGTCTGGTTAAGCTTCACCTCCCCTTTCAAAACCACACCACATTCTTCACACCTTTCCCATTTTCTTTATTTTTTCTCCCAATTCTCGTTTTCTTTGTTCATCAATCTTTGACTTCAATGTTCAGTTACATCTTCCAATTAATCTAAAAGAAAAACAAAGCAAAACCTGATCAGGTTATTGGCCTGTTTTTTATAATTTTATTGAAAGTTTTTAACCGTTGTTCGTTTGAGCTGAATTCACCGAGAAAGATGGTGGGGGCTTTATCCATGGTGGGTTCATCGGTTATGGACTCTCATGGTGGTCCATGTTTGTGCTTGGATGCATTGCCATCGACTAATATGAACCTCAAAACTGGCTGGGAATTGGTTTTGCAAAGGAAAAGAAAGCATGCAGCGGCGGCAAGGCCAGGGTCGTTGGAATTAGGCAGCTCCTTTGTAGATTCATGGCATGATTGGAGGTTGTCTGCCAAGATGATCCCAGGTATTTTGAATAAGAGTTCAAGGAAGCAGCGCAAGGACCGCAGACTTATGGTTGTCAATGAATTAGGCGGGCAGTATGAAGATGCTTTTGAGGATGTTAAAACGGTTAGATGTTTTAACCTCTTCAAACTTAGACTTCTGCATGGATATCTCTTTTTTCCCCCCTCTTTTACAATCATACAATTATAATCATGATTAAACAAATTTGAACATGTATACATCATGTGGAAAACCCAATAAACTAACATAATAATGATTAATTTCATTCAAGAGATTTTTCTGTTTCTTTATATATATATGTATATATATATATATATATAATCTAGGTTTGTGGCTTTGTTAAATGAAGTGAATAATGTGTTGTAATTGATGCTTGAAACTATATTTACTTTAGATAAATGTATATTTACCCAACTATAATGACACTTAAGGGGCTTTGGTCAATAATTTTCAGATTTGGCTCCTCTAACGTCAGTATGCGTATCTATTGATAATAAAAATATAAAGTTTTCTGCAGGCACTCCTTTTTGGTAAATTCTGCAGTTTCATTCTTTAATGATTGGTTAGAATAACGTATAGTAGTGGCAATAGCTGAAGCGTAATTCATGTTGAAAGATCGATAAAACGTTTGTCTTACAGGTGCCGTGTATCTGCGAATCCTTAACAACATCATAGTCATGGACTTTGTCCCGTATAGGAACTCGAATTTTTTTAAAAATTATTAGGGTACTTATAGATGTTCATGGATCTAGTTTATTAGACTTCTGACTATTGCACACACTGAGATTTGATAAACTGAGCATTAAGAGAAATAGATGAAAACTTTTTTCTTGGCAGTGCATAAATAGTAAATTCTGTTGCTCAGACTTGAGGAGAGTGTAGGATACGGTTACCTATCCGATGCAGATGTGCTAAATTTAGTCTAAGTTTTCGTACCCCAATACTCATTTCTGAATATGTTCAATATTAAAATGTGACTTTTGCTGAAGGATAACCGTGGTCATCTAAGCTAGAACAATCTTTCAAATAGCTTAATTTAATTTTCTATGTTCAGGTTTAATTACCCTCAACTGATAAACCCAAGCCTTAGCCCTTGTAGTGCATGCATATAAGTTTTCTTAATTAAGTCAAAACTTTATTGAATATGGTTTTTTGCCTGCAGCAATTACTCAACTATTTCACATATAAAGCAGTGAGGACTGTTCTTAATCAGCTCTATGAGATGAATCCACCACAATATACATGGTTCTATCAGTAAGTCGCATCTGGTTTATCTCTCTTTGTAAATTACTTCTTTTGTCCTGTTTCTGATAGACTCGACAATTAATGGATCCGTGTCATGTTCGTGTATTTTTCCATGGCTCTAGAGTTCTTGGATTTGTAGGATTTGTTGTTAGTTTAACTTCAACTTTACACTGTTGCTTTCTTTGATTTTGGCCTAACTGTGCTATAGAAGTAACTAAGTGTGAGGGTTTACTAAACAACATCTTTTCAAATGATAATCATTATCAGCTTTTGGCAGAAGTCCTAATGTTTTGAACTTCCAAAAAGGGGTTATCAATCACTATGTTGCTCTGATTCTTCATTTTTTCTTGAACTGTGTTTGACATCCATGTCTGATGCATGCACGAATATAGATATGGACATATGATCTTCCATGGATCTACCAAAAACTTTGAAAAAGTTAAAAAACATTGAACAAACCCATGTCATGCACACACTAGTATTTGACTCCTGAGTCTGAGTATTTTAGATCAATAATCTACTGGGGATGCCTATGTAGATTACCAGTGGCATCTTTTTTAATAAGTGGATTCAATGCTTTTACATGTTTGTACGGTTTGCTTGAAGTTTAAACATGATTCTAGGCCCTGTTAATTGAAACCAAATGCATCTTGAGACCTTATACTTAGCAAATTAATGAATTTTATTGTTAGAACAAATCATCAGCTTGGGGACAGTGTTAAACAGAATGTGGACATCAAGAAAGCTGTCTAATTAAATTGTTATTTCTTTTCCATTAAGGTTCCGCTTCACTCTTCATTTTGGCAGGTTTGTTGCAGCAAATCAGCCCGGTGATGGCAAGCGTTTCTTACGCATCCTTGGGAAGGTAGTTTTAAAGATTCTTTTCTTCATTATGTAGGTCAAGAATTTGTTCAATCTTTTGGACGGTAAGAACGAAACCAAACTTTAACTATGGCTTAACGCCGCAAGCTTGTCAGGTTTGGAGAACCTAAATGGTGTAGAACCAGAAACTCGAGATACCGTTTTTCTTTCTTGATTCCTTTAACTGATAGAATTGCAATTATAACTTTATAATATCAAACTAGCTAACCTTGAAATATATTAAAAGAAACCGAAGACCACGAGTTTATTCATCTTTGGGACTGACAGGAGAAGCAAGAGCTTGCCGAAAGAGTGATGATAACGCGGATTCATTTGTATGGGAAATGGGTTAAGGTAATGAAAAATGTCCAAGGTTTTATACTTGATTGTTTCTTTTAACATTTGATGCAAAAAAAGCTGAGAAAAAATGGGAAATTCTTATCTTCTAACCCTCTATGTTGTATTGGTATATATAGAAATGTGATCATGCCCAAATATACAAAGAGATTTCGGATGAGAACTTGGAATTGATGCGCGAACGGCTTATGGAAACTGTGGTTTGGCCCTCAGATGATACTAACACGGAGAAGATTGGCTGAGGGGATGCAATTCTTTCTGGGTTCTTTTCTTTTTATATAGCCTTAGGTAACCTTGCCGTAGAACCAACAAGTTTGGTCCCAAACAATGTTGTTACTTCTATATTTTTTTAACCAGCTAATAAGCTTTATTGAACACTGTATATTGTAAATTGTATATAAATGTTAACCATCATTTCAGATGGTTCTAAAGGAAGTGGAGGTGAAATTGCCAATTAATGTCATATAAACTTGTTCATTTAACTAATTTGGCAAAGGTAGCTGCTTTGGGTTTGCCTCTTGAACGACAAAATGCTACAATTTAGAAGTGTAGTTATGATGCTAAAAAAATGGTGTTTATGAAAGGCCAACGCATTTAAAATAGTTCTTTAATAAATACTAGAACCAATGTGAAAACTATTGCTAGCGTTATCTTTCGGCTTGCCAATTGTCCAAGGGATGAATATAAAACCTTGGGAATTAGCAACTGCGGAGTTGGGATTTAGGCCCTTAGAAAAAGCTTAAGTAAGAAAAAGTATGACAAAAAATATATAAATTAATAATTTTTAAGTTTTTAGCATTGCTTAAAAGAGTTGAAATATCAAAAATATATATATATAAGTAACGAAAGTTTAGAAATGTAAAGATAATAAAATCATTTTATTCAAAAACTTTATTTTCTTAACTTTTTTGTTTAGGTCATCGAATTATGATTTTAAGTGCAAAAGTTAATTTTGTGCTACTCGTCTAGCACTACGTTTACTATAAAAAATAGCTTTTGACCTCCAAAATTAACTATTCTAATAACAACACTAAATGGAATCTTAAACTTCTGATCTTAGAATTAGTTTAACATTTTTGTTAGAACAAGTTTGGGTTAGAAAGTGTATTTAAAATGTTTGGTGAAAAAAAGTTGTTTTTTTTTTTGTTTCAACTTTGAGGGCCTCTTAACTATTTTCAATCTTCAAAATATCGTCAATCCTAGAGAAGCTTTGGATGCAAAATTTATAGACCAATAGTACCTCACCGAGTTGATAATTGGAATGGAGTGGTCGCAGTCTTGATACATCAACCGAAAGAGATGTACTGAGAGCATGCTTCAACCACATATAAACTCGAAAAAAAAATCCATTTATCTACAGTTAAGCCATTTAGGTGTCTTGAAATTTTATGGTTTGAGAGGATTTTGGAGTTGACAGGAATGGTTTTCCTTAGAAAAAGATATGCTGAAGGACATATTTCCATGCCTTGGAGAGCTTTCATATACGGGATTGTCCCGAGCTAAATGGGATTGTTGCTTAACTACCTTCTTTCAGTGAGAACGACCATTGATTATCAGCAACTCATGGTTTCCACTTCCACAAGCTCCAACCATGTACAAATTGCATTTAGGATTTGTTTCAGACAAGGTGCTTTCTAAGAATACTCTGCAACACACTAGAATCTCTCTACCTGAAGAGATAATGCATTGACTTTGTTTACAAGAGCTGAAATTCTGTGATTGCCCATCTCTTTTGAAGATGTTATTTTGTTGCCACTTCGCAATCCATGAAGTTGTTGATTGTATGCAGCTAAAATCGGCCTGAAAAAGATGCACTCCCATCTCCCATCACTAAAATCATTGAAAATATGCAACTGTCATGAGTCGTACATAGGGCCATGATCGGGTTAAGATGACATGGAGAAAAATTTACCGCTAGCCTCATAGCCAAGCCCCTGCTCTCTTCAATCCTTTAGCATCCAAGCCAAAGGCGAAGTGCTATTCTTTTACAGAGGAAGGCTTCCTTCCCTTCCAACTCCTTACATTCCTTTACGTTGCTGAAACACCCAACTTTAGATCACTCAACAACAAAAGCACTGCAGCACTCACCTTTTATTAAAAGCTCGAAGTTAGTAGACACCCTCACCTCCAATCTATGTCCGGGCCAGAGCTGCCTAAAGCCCTCTCTTGTTTTGCGAATTAAGAACTGTCCTTTGTTGAAGCAATATTTGCAGGAAAACAAAGGGGAAGATTGGCCAAAGGCTGCTTTTTGTCTCCATAATACATAATCATGATAACAAAAAAAAAAAACCTTCAAAAGAATGATTACACCCCCCCCCCCCCCAAAAAAAAAAGAACTTCAAAAGAGTAACACTTTTGCCACATGGTAACATTTACTCAATTAAGGGGCAAACTTTTGCGGCAGAAGAGAAAACGACAAAGCTTTTTTTCATCAACACTAATTTGACAGGAAATATCTACGAAACTTCTCATGGTACAGCATTACAAGTACAATGCTCAATTGATACATACAAAAATACCAACTCAAAATGTATGTATCACTAACATACAATATTTTTAAGGTAAACTGACCGAAAACAGCTCCCCAACTGCTCCGACCGGGTAAAAAACAGAACTGAACGCAATGTGTTGTGCCTGCATAAGAAAAGCATTAAAAAGGGGAAGTTTTAGACATAATTGAATGATTAGTAAATCCAATACAACCATAAGTAATCAAAGATATATTTGACTTCAAAACAATCCGAAAATTTTGCTAAGAAAGTTCAAATGTTACTCCAAATGGGAACTTGGCTAATTTGACCTTCCATATTTGGACCTGGAGCTTGGGATTGGGAATTTAGACACGGGTAATTTCATTAATATAAACCTTAACCCATTTAGACTTTTTATGATTGAGCACTTGCAAACTCCAGTTCAGCAACCATAATCAATTAAAGTAATTAAAAATCAACTAAAAACTCACCATATTGTTACAAGCCACAGGAGAAAAGCCTCGAAAGTATCTTACAGATAGAACAGTGAAGACTGAAAAACAAACTGCCTCAATATCACTTTGCTTTTTGCGTTCTAAGTAATGAATGAACATGGCCATGCTTAATTGTCCCCAAAAGCCATAGATTGCCCAAGCACTGTTATCACACGGTGCTGTACCACAAATATTTATATAAGGTTACCCAGAAAAGTGATGCGAACAAAAAACAAATTCAAAAAGATATAAAGATAATGACCTTAACATCAACACATGGATCATTAGCCATATTCTTTATTTGAGAAATTATCCCAGAATTGCGCAGTTTTTCAAGCCGGCCAGATGCACCAGGATTTGATGGACGAGTAAGATTCACTATTGTCCAGACAGTTGCTGTGCGTAGCTGGCTATCATTACTCTGCAGAAACTTAATCATAAAAGATTGATTCTTGCTATCCATTTGTGGTAAGAGTTGGTGCATTACTGCTTCCTTGTGAACCTCATTCCCACTTGCCACATTGCATAGCGCGTACATTCCCTACATGACAAAGAGTTTATCATAAGCTAAAAAGATAAAATTACAATTAATAAATACAAAATCATGGTGTTATCATATATTTTTCTTCTTATTTCAACTGTCAAAATATGTATCCATGAGCTTTCCAATCATTAAACAAATAAAATAATATCGTGAATGCAACTTGTCAAATCCAACCAGCCAACTATCAAGTCAGCAAAATTTCTTCTCTAATGGCAACTTTTCCATGTAGTTCCAAAAAACAAAATAGCATAAATAATTTAACAAGAAGGGCAAAATTAAAGGTTGTAGATATTGAGTGCCACTAAGAAAAATTTCTCCTGGTTGAGGATGCAGAACAATTATATATGAGATCATTCCAAACATGGATGAAAATTCGTTAGTGCAAAAGGGATTAGTTACAATTATATTTCCAAAACAAAATGTTTGCTTCAAAATCTTGAAGTAGAATAAAGTTGGACTCATGAAATGAAAAGGGCATAATTAGATGTGTGGTAATATCTAAGGTCCCAAAGAGAAATCTCTCTTGGTTAAAGAGACAAAAATTGAATGAAATATGTGAGATCTTTTTTTTGGGGGGGGGGGGGGGGGAATAAATAAAGATGTGAGATCTTCGATAGAACTATAAAAGCAATTTTAAATTTTAAATTCTAAACAATTGAAATATTGAATGTTAAATAATAACTGCACTCTTAACTCATTATTTTCCTAGAATCCATACCTGTGTCCCTATCTCAGCTTTTGAAGCACACTGTAATTGTCTTCCAATGGCCCCTACTATAAGGCCATCTTCAGCAAACACAAACTCAATGAAGTTCATACATCCATCCACTAGATTACGAACAAGGGCCAAAGCTTGCTCTTGCACAGAAGGTTCTGGATCTGTAATGTAAATGTATATTACATAGTGCCTTGATTTGTACTTATGTCAGCAAATAAGCTAAAAAACAATATCAAGAATTGTAAATCTTATTACCACAGATAAGGCTTGATAACAATGATGCAGTGAGCCCATAAAAAACACCTTCTTTCAGCTTGTTGTCTGCTTGAAATATCAAGTTTTTCAAAGCCCACAAAGCATTTGACCTGACAGCTGATTCCATTGATTTTGCTAACTGAACTAACTGTTTCACCCCTCCGCATTGTACAAAAATAGACCTGCGTGTTGTAAAATCAACCACAATGTTGCTAATAGCACCAAGTGCAGCAACCTGGAGACAAAGGAGATTTGATTGACAGTGTTAACGTCCACCCAATTCATAGGCTTTGGGGTAGATTAGCATGTAACCTATACACAACATAATTGTTGGACAATTAATATAAAAATTAATCTCAACAATGTCCTTTCTTAATGATTAATCTTAAGTTGATATAAAAACTGAATACAGGCATATAGCAGAAGTTGAAGGAGTTTTTCAGGTCAATATATAGCAGCTTCCAAACTGTACAACACCTCCACAATATTGACTTGTGGTGATACCAAATTCCAGCTTAATAATTTTTTTTTTTTTTAAAAAAAAGTGAAAAAAGAGAACAGTATATTCACAACCATAAAGTATCTAGCAAGAGAGAAGTATCAGGTCTTTCTGCCTTCTGCTGCCACCTAAAAACAAAACCAAACTAGAAAAAAGAAATCAAAGAAATAGATTTAAGTGCGTGCAAATATAATTTTATGAAACTAGGTTAAAAACCAAAATATTTTTTTTAAAATTAGGTTGACCCAACAAATTCTGTTTTCAATGATACGCTTTAGATTTAACTGTCTTAAGTTAACTCAGTGTCAAAGCCACAAATACTAAAAAAGAAATTAGGAAAGCAAAATCTGCTTTAAAACCAACGACAACGGAAACGTTAAAATGGAACTCCTGCAGTTTCTTTCCCTTTTGGTTTTTTGACCATACAACGCAGATATTACCTGCCAATTACAATGCCGATTTAACAGCTAGATTACCTGGACAGAAGTCGAAGGGTCAAGAAGAAGCTGAACCAAAGGAATGACAATAACTTCGTTCATAAAATAGCCTGCACTTAATTTCTGCATTGGCTAAATGCATCAGCTATATTTGCATATAAAAATCAAAACAAAATACTGCAAAGTTGTTATCGCATGACAAACCTCAAGTGATCGAGCGACACTTTTCAAACATATGCAAGCTGCAGTGCGTACACCAGCATTATGATCAGTTAGTGCATCAGCTAACAAATTCAACACCTATAATTATGAAAAAATATTGGAAACTTCAATGTAGTTGAAGAGTCACAAAAATAGGAACCTCCAATAATATTTGCCCCTGGGAAAATGCCTTTAAAGAAAATTACTGGAACAGGTGCTTCAAGAGAACACAGCACACATACTAAAAAGTTCTATACTCTAATTTATAATTTTATACTGGAGAACATAGAATAACCATAAAATAGAAAAGGAAATCTTAAAATGTCAGATTGTAAGGTAAGATCTACTTGTGGATCACCTTAAATACCTCAGATAGAACAATGATTTCTAGAGATAAGTACTTTTAGCAAAATTGCAGTAACTGCTGTTTTTGAACTTAGATGTTTCTTTTGTTGTCCCAGAAGAGGCAGAAGAGAGGCCTTAGTCACAGTAGTGCCTATTGATCGACTCACCAAGGTTAGAAAGTTCACTTAAGCAACACAAGGATAAAAAACCTTTAGCCCTTCAAGAAGCACCAGTAGACATTTGTGATGCATTTTTGCTTGGGTTTAGGCATGATGCAAGTGATGAAAATCTATTTCAATACTAAGATCAGGTCATTATCAGCACCATCACCTAACAGTGATAAAGCGCTGGTGGCTCAAAAAGCAGCCAAGGTATGATCCCCTATGCCCGAAACTTTCCACTGAGCATTAGTTTGTAGGGATGATGCGAGCAACTATGCCTCCTTGCTGCAAAGGATAGGTTGATAAACATTTTTTGCAGTATATCTTTGTCCAATCTGATTGGCTCCAGGGCATACTCTAACAATAGAGAGCTGAACTCTATGGAATAATTACTTGCACTTTCTTTTGGTCATAGTGTTACTTCTTTTGTAGGCATTAAACTGCTAGTTTTGTGTCAATTAATAGTTTGATAGTCTGCACTAAACATAACAATTTTAACTGACTCCGTCCCCCTCAACATACACACACATAAAGAAAAAACAAATTCTGTATAATATTTTGTTTTCTGTAAGTCAGTACTTGAATTATATTAATGGCATTACGGTCAGTGGTAATGCCCTCTTCTTTTTGACTTTGGTAGATCCCCTCTTCTCTTGGTGTTGCTTAGTGAAGGTCTCAAGGGGGGTACATAGAATGCCTACTTGTACTAATTGGATAAAACGCAAGGAACATATTCACCTTGTAAAGAAATCACAAAAAGTTATAATTAGAGATCCTTATGCATCAAAATCATGTTCCTAACATTATTCCTAATCATTATACTATCAAGATAGAGCATTGACAATGCTCAAAGATACGATACATGTTAAGCCTGCTTACTTGTATTGTTAGCAATCAATCTCATTTACTGAAGTATAGAGATATTTGGGAATAGCATGAGGTACTTGTTATGACAATAAATCCACCGAACATGGCCCAAAAAGAGAACTCCATTTGATAGATCACTCTCGAGTCTACAAAAAGGTTCTCATGTATCAGTCTCACTTGTGGTATCAGGTTATCTTGGGATGCCTAGATAGGATGCTTTTAGGTATGACATGAAACATACGAAGATAAATGCGTAATCCAAAGAGCATTCACCTCTTCAAGTGATAATAAGGAGTTATATCTCATTAGTTTTGGGGTTAGGTTAACTTGATAAAATCTTTGGCCAAGCCATGTTGAATTTAAGATGTTGAGAGCATTCTAGTCTTGACAACATTAAGCAAAAGCTACAGTAAATAACATGGAAGGATTTCATAAATAGACTTGGAACCATACCTACGGTCTTGAGATATTTGGTGAAACGACTGAATTATACTAATAAATTGAACACTGAAAAATTATGTGGAGACTACCTTGGGTCTCTAATATTCAGGCGGTCATGGTGCATTTATAGATAACACTCATGAAGTAAGAACATAAACTAATTATCCTTATTTATATTTTGGTCATAATATATATTTGTTAAAAACATATTAGAAGCCTAATGGGTCACACAAAATATGTCGCATGCCAAAAATAACTACGACGATTTCAATTAAGTAGAACTTAAGATATTAAAACTAAAATGAAAGGGAGCTTAAGTGAAACTTCTGATGACTTAATTATAAGAATGCAAAAATTGCACTCAAGCCTAAGTACACTGCCACTTAAGCAAAGGTTATAAATGAGTTGCTTTGACCGAAACCACAAGCGTGAAAAACACTCTAGCTACACGTCCCTCCAGTTCTCTCCTTTACTGCACACTCCGAGCAAAATAGAAAGTGTTTCACTTGTGAGTTTCGACCTAAGCATTTTTGTGAGTCTTAGCTTTTATTTCTTAAAAGAAAAAAAAAAAAAGAAAAAACTAGTTAGCACTTGTTCTCGATCCATCCTTGAAGAAGGTTTCACATTTGTAGGTGTGTGGATACCATTGGAGGCCAAAGAATTGGTGGTCTCTAAGTCTTGGGATTCCTCTTGGTGTTCAAGCTACTTTGGCTGTTATATCACTTGTGATTAGAATATCTCAAGTATGTATCTTGGATCACATTTTTGTTATGATATATTGCTTTTATCACAACAATATTGTAAGTAAGATCCTTACGGTATTCTGTTTATTCTTTGTTTAAGATATTATATTACCGCTATGCAATCTCATGTTTAATGTTTTCTATGCTTATGCTAAATTGTTGTTTGAGTATGTAACTTCATCCAGCTATGGAATCAAAGTCATGCTTATTTTCTAGTGACAAGCATGCTCAACTCTAGGTAATATTCATTTGTGTTAAGTTGTGCATTGATTTAACAATTTTTCCGTTGACAAACTTTTTCTTTTCGTTTTCAATTTTGGACAGCTTTATGTGCAATCCATTTTTTTATGTTTTAAAGTGTTGAAAACACATTTTAAAATTTATTTGATCAATGTTTACTTAGCTCAATGATTGCAAAATACAAAAAGAGTTGCTGAAAAATGTTTTTGGTTTGTTTTGAATGGATTTTGATGTAAGTTTTTCCAAAGAGCATAACTGCAGAATTTTCAGTATGCTTGCAGTCAATTTCGGTTTGAAAATGTTTTCCATATTAAAATTTCATAAAATCAAGCTTTTAGTGTCTAAACATCTCTATAAAGTTGCTGGAATTTTATGTGGTTGATTTGTTTTTTTTTTTTTTTTTTAAGTGTCAAAAACAACACTCAAAGAATAGCAAAACAGTTTGCATTGCAAAGTGCTATAGAGAGAGTCTTAGCTTTATTGGAAAAAACAAAACTTGCTAGCACTTGTTCTTGATCCCTCCTAGAAGAAGGCTTAGGCTTTGTCGCTGTGTCAAAACTGTTGGAGGCCAAAAACTTGGGTGGCTGATGCAGGAGCATTAACAATTAAGAGTTCTATTTCATTTTAAATTCTGTTAGAATAAAGTAGCTCATTTAGATCTATGCTAAGGATTTTTTTTTTTATTTTAAGAATTCTAGTTTAATTGGATTATTGTTTAAGATAAGAGTTTTATTTTACTTTAGGATAAGTTTTATAATTAAGTTTAACTAGTTTTCTTCTAGGAATAAGAAGTCTTGTAGGAGTAGGAGTTCTAGCCTATTTATATGCACCTAGGTAGCTGCTACAATGTATTCGATTATTATTTTATTATTTTATCTAATAGGTTTCTTTTAAGAGATTAAATCTCTCTACAGTCTCTATCTTTCTCAACTATTTTCAATTCTTTTGTGTTCTAACTATTCCTCTCATCCCCACCTGCATCAGTGGCCCTAAGCCCTGAGATTCCTCTTGCTGTTCAACCTACTTGGGTTCTTCTATCACTTTGAGATTACGATAACTCAAACAGGTATGATCCTTGATCATCTGTTTGTTATTATCTGTTGTATCACATCAAATATCGTAAGTATGATCATTGGAGGATTTGGTTTATTATTTGTTTAAGATAATATGTTTTTGCTGTGCAATATCATATTTACAGTTATGTTTGTTTATGCTTACTTGTTGTACAAGCATTTAATCGAATTCATCATCTACCCCCTTTCTCTACAAATCTCCTATGTTGTATATTCTACTACTTCGTCACCAATTAAAACAGATTCAGTGTGCTAGTTATTTTCTGGATATATGGCTATCAAAAGGTAAACATGAGATTAAAAACAATTAACCAAGCATGTTAATGTATTTCCCAAACGAAAAAAAAACAAACCTGCAATGAGAGGAACTTAGACCTGCAACTCTCCAACTTTGAGCACATATCAGCTAATGCAAGCAATATTCCCTCATATCGTCTAGGATGCAATGAGCCTTTTTGTAAGTGGTGATGTAGTTTATCAATAGCATTGGCCTCGAGAGCTAGTTTTTGAAGATCCTCCATTTCTGCAATTAAACTGGAAAAAGCAAAAGGAGCCTCATCTCCAACTTGACCAGGATCATCAAGAAGCTCAAGTAATATATGTATTAATTTAGTTTTGATCCCTATATCTTGCAAGAAGTGGGAAGAAGCGTTCCTTATAACAATCAAGCACATGCAAGCTAGCAACCTTGTGCGGGGGTATTTATCCTTGCCAAAATCAATAATTGAACTCAAAGGTCTTCCAATTTCAGGTCCAGCAAATTTTGAAATAACTTCAGGATTATTCTTAAATATTGTGGCTAAGGACTCTAAACTAGCATCTCTCTGACTTAAGGAACCACCTTCAAGAAGACTATTCAGCTTCCTTAAAATACCAGCATCAAACAAAGCTTTCTGCTCTAAACTTGTCTCACAAGAGCGAGTTATTATGCTTGCACCAAGTCCACTAACATTTTCCTTGTCGCTATTTAATAGTGAGATAAGGAACTCCATGTTTTTCTGTTGAAGTAAGTCATATTTTGGGGCCAATTTTGATTGATAAATCATTCTGAGGGCACGAGCACCAGCATCTACCACCTGAAGAAAGCAAAGCCATATAAGTTATTAGAAAGTAAGAGATATGCAAAAAGGAAAACTCAAGACAAGCTTAGAACTAGAGTCCTCACTTTCGACATGCATTATATTTATTTGAAAAGGTCAAAAGAAGTAAAGAATCTTTTTGAAAGTCTTAACTCTGCCATAGAAAAGAGAGACGACTGATAACCCATCACCTCAGGAGCAGTAATGCTTTCAGAAATAGGAACTCTATGAGTGGGGGCACCTTAGAGCTCTGGCAGATTCTTTGAGCGAACCAAGTTGATCTTTGCAATGAGATAAGATAAACAAATAAACATAAATGGACTAACAAGTACTCCAAGGTGTCAACCATCAAACCATGGTTAAGAAAATGAAACTTTTTTCATATGGTTTAAGATGAACGTAAGTGGAGTAGACCGTACGAAAGCACACTAGACAGCAAAGAAAGGTTTTGTATGGTGACAAAATAACAACAGATACAGTTCTATATGAATTGGAATTGACAAAAAAGATTACCATATACGATCTCACGATATTCAGAATTGAGATGGCTTCGCTGAGTTGAGTTGATAGTTAACAGTACATAAACAGTGTAGCCTCCCTTTAGACAAACCAATATCATGATTTCTTTCTTTCCTTTATGCAATTAATCTTAATCTTCTCCGTCGAACAAAGTGGCAGTTCAAATTTTTTGAAGTAAGTGAACAAAGAATGCTAGAAACTTGTTTCAAAACACATAATAGCTCTAATATCTCCATATGATTGGTTATTGTATGAAATATCTTACACACACACACACACACACACACACACACACACACACACACACACAAAGAGTTCATCCACAATACAGAACTACTTTTTCCCACCATTTCTGATATCTTAAAAGAAAAAGCATATTGAAATGGTATAAAGATATTTGTCAGAGACATTAGCATCTTAATTGGGCAAGCAGAACTATCATCTGCATTTAGGAAAATAAACTATATCCGCTTATTCCATTTAAAACAAAGACATTAATCTAAAATCCAATTTCTCCTCCCTC
The DNA here is from genome assembly GCA_038382025.1 of Adansonia gregorii. Classification (NCBI taxonomy): domain Eukaryota; kingdom Viridiplantae; phylum Streptophyta; class Magnoliopsida; order Malvales; family Malvaceae; genus Adansonia; species Adansonia gregorii. The sequence goes on from JBBYHO010000021.1 coordinate 8,902,394, forward strand.
TTTTTTTGTCTTCCAATATTCTCAATACGAAACAGATGCCAAGTTCCTCAAGAAGCAAATCTTCTCTTTTTTTTTTTTTTAAATTTACTCAAAATAAGTTAAAAAACCATTAACTATAAACGAAATTAAAAAAATTTATATGGATCAATTAAAGAGAAAAATAATAAAATTAGATACAATTTCAAACTTTTGAAATCTAATATTCTCCTTTTTTTTTAAACCATCAATTTCAAGATTCCATTCAAAATTTTACTATGTAAGATTAAAAAACATAGATAATAATCACCTTCTCATTAGAATTTTCGAGAAGCCGCAGCAGATTAGGGAAAGCGCCGGCGTCAAGTACCGCTTGGACGCCTGCGTCGAAGCCACAAGCGAAGCTACCAAGAGCCGCAGCTGACTGGACCAGAATGTTGCAAGTATGGTTGTTGTTGCAGTTGTTATTTTCGGCGACGTCATCGACTGAATCGGCTAGGATACTGGCGACAGCGGGGACGGCGCCGAGCTTGAGGAAGGAAAGCTTCTTGGTACGATTCCCGATTATTTGGTTTTTAACCTCGCGAAGGGCCCTGACCTTGACCTCTGGTTCGGTGGAGGCCAACCGCAAGAGGAGCTCCTTCGGCCGGCGGTTGTTGATAGTGGCGCTTGGCATGACGGTGGCTGTGGCTAGCCCCACGGAAATTGTATAATTTAATTTTAGGAGAGAAACGAAATGCTTGGAGGATTTTGAGTAGCGATTTTTTTAACTTTGGTAAAGTTTTAACTTAAACACGGATTCAACCAAAATTTCCATTTTTTTTTTATTTTTAGTAACAATTTAAGGGGTTTTTTTTTTTTCCAAAATAGTAACACATTAAATTTACAAAGGGAAAAAAATGTTTGCAAAGTTTCACATTTCGCAATTGATTTTTCAACAATAATACGTTCTACGGTTGAGAATACAAAATATGAAAATAAAGTTTAAAATTAATTTAAAATTTAAATTTCACTCATAAATTTAATTTAATTTTATTTTAAATTTTATAATTTTAAATTTTAATTCGATGACGTTAATAATATTTGATTATGATTATAATTTTTTCGATACTAATTCTAATAAAAAATTGTGAGTATGCAACGAAAAATTACAAATTCGTGCCTATACTATAATCATTAAATGAACACTAGTGTGCAATTGAGCTTCCTTGCATAATTAACCTAATTTATTGACAGCAATTTCGTTTTTCCTTTTTCTTCAATCAAATTGATCTGACTTCACTAAAAAAACAACTGGTCCTACTTGGGATTATTTGGTGATTGACTCGTTCAAATAAATTCATTGATGCTAGACTTGAAAGCAACTTTGTCCGTCCAAATAGTAATTAACCATAGGAAATTAATAATTTGGACTGCAACGTTACTCTCCCACCTATTGCAATCTACTATCTATGTTAACTTTTAGTTTGGACTTAAATAGGTATTCCTTAAATTTTCAAGATTATTTTGATTTATTTCTTCACAAGGGTTTTCTGTTTTTTTCGATGTACACATCGAAAAAAAGTGAAAAAGGCTACTCCCTCTAAAATAAAATACCCGTAACATCACACCTAAGAGCAACAACTTAAGAGCAAGGGGTGGTTGGTGCCAAAGTTAAGCAGTATTATCATTCTTGGCTCCCATCTTAGTTAACAAATCTTAAATCAGTTCCACTCATCTAACGTGCAATGAAAAGTGACATCCCAGTCAAGCCATAAGAGGGCATGAATATTTGCTATGATTACTGGATATCGGTAAAGCGGTGGGCAGAGACGGTAACCAATCTGATAGCTTTAAGAGAATTTGATTCGCACAAGACAACCCTAACGTTAGATGATCAGGCCACCCACAAAATCTTTGTAGATTGTCATTTACTCTGTAAGAAGGTTATTAGAATACCCAATAAATCCTGTGAAGCCAATATTCCAAGCACCATCTTGCCCTCTAAGGAGACTTCGAAAACCTCCCCTCCCTGGATTGCCTAGACCGCTACCGTCAACATTAAGTTTCATGGCGCCAGAAGCTGGCCTACTTCAACCCACCATGCTACGAGTTGTAGCTTTAGAAGTATAAACTGAAGTGATGCTATCACAAAGGTACAATTTTATAATATTGACCAAAGGAGCTTATAAGGTTCCCATGCTTCATGGGCCATGCACTCACCATTCCGGGCTCTCCAAATCCTCCAAATCGAAGCTAAAAATTTAATATTTTACTTCTTAGAGAGATTGAGTTTCAGTCATATTTGGACATCAATCTCTGCCTAGAATTCATTTGCACCATGACGATAACCTAACAAATCCCAAATTACTCTCGCCTTGGGGCAATCTCTAAAGCAGTGCAAACATCTTCAACGCTAGTGGCATATCTAGGACATAGTGATTAGAAGTAAGACCACCATGGTCTCTCGTGGCATCAGTAGGTAGGGCGTTATGAAAGATAGTCTGCATCAACAAGCGAATCATTTTAGGGGCTTTTAACATCCATATCCAACTCCATGATACTTTAAGTATTAAAATTCCTGTTACGTACCAGGTGCCACAAGTACCTAGAACTCGAAGAATAAGAACCATTTATGTTCGTATTCAAACAGAACAGTCCGTCACTTGAGCATCTAATGTGATATGTATAGCTAGGATACGATCCAAAATATTCGAAGGAATGGAGGTAACAAGTCTATTTAAAACACAACAATTATCTTCCCAGACCTCATTAACACGGAGGTCTATATCTAAAATATTCACCATGTCCACAAGTATGCATAAGGGTCCTTCGTCCAACCAATGTTCATACCACAGTGAAACATTTCCATCACCCAACCGAATTTAAAAACCACTACGAAGAAGTTACACAGCCTTGTGTATAGATCTCCGCACAAAACATGACCTGGGGAAAGAGAACATGCGAATATATTATGATGGTGAGGAAACAGGAAGGGAAGTTAGTAAGCCTTTTTCATCATAAATAAAAGTTCTAGGTTCAAGAGTATTAGAAAAACGAGGTACTCTTACTCCCAAACCTCCATACCTTTTGGGATGGTAATTGTGTACCAATTAACCAAATGAAGACCACAAGAGTTCTTCCTATTATTCCAAACAAATTTTCTCGTGATTACACCAGGATCGTTGCATATAAATGGTAGAAGCCACACATTATGCATGTTAAGAATAGGAATAGAAGATTGTACCGAATTTACCAATGTTAAATGGCCTGGCTTATTCAACAAACGACCTTTCCAAGATGCCAATCTTGTACTTGTTTTATCCACTATGAAGTTGAAATCAGCTTTTTTAACCCTCCCTTGCAGTAGAGGAAAGCCAAGAAATTTTCTCACGTTAGAATTACAATAAATAGAGGATGTGTTTACAAACTTCTCTCTTTTAGTCCATGGAACCTTAAGAAAACTCATGGCTTTGGATTTGTCCACATTAACCTTCAAACCCAATGCTTTGGACAAACCAGACAAAATTGAGGATATGAGCCTTACTTGAGAAGTTTTGACTTTAGTATAGCGCAATTTATCATTAGCGAAGGAAAAATGATAAATGTCAGTACCTCCCCTGGAAACATTGATAGGCATCTATTCTTCTGATAACACTCTTTGAGTAATAACCAAGGTTAACTCCTCCGTGCATAAAACAAACAGATAAGGAAAAAAAATCCCCCAGATGGAGCCAAATTAGGTAGTTTGTTACCATTCTAAATGAGGGAAAGGGTGGATTAGGACACACTGAACATGGTAAGCTTAACTATAGGCTGAGGGAATTCAAACTCCTCCAATATGATTCTTAAATAAGTCAGTCAACTCTATTATAGGCTTTTTGAAAACCAAGGCTCTTTGCGTACTCTTCGTCTTATACATGTAATGGGGAACTTCTTGGCAAATTATTGCATTATCAGAGGTGCCTCTACCAAGGTCTAAGCTGCTTTGAAGATGCCAATTAAATCTACTAATAAAAGCATTAATTTGTTCACCATAACCTTAGTAATGATCTTATAAGCTACAACATAAACTTACAGGTCTGAAATCCTCAAAATGGATAGGCTGATCTACCTTCGAAATAAGACAAACCAAAGTTTTTGAGACCTTAGGGTCGAAATAGCCATTAATGGACACATTTCAAACCAATAGCCACGTATCGTCACCAACGATCTCCTAATAAGTTTTAAAGGAAAAACGTTGAAAACCATGTGGACCTGGTGTTTTATAAGATTTCATCGAATCCAGTTTATCATGTACTTCTTCCTTTGTCACCTAAGCAGTAAGCTTAGTGACTGCGTCTGTACTTAAAAGTAGAAATATGTTGAAGCTGCAACAGACTCGGTTGCAGTTTATCCAAGCAGCAGGAGGGAGACTTAAAATAAACTAGAGCTTTACTTTGGAGAACGTAGTTGTCAGAACACCAAATTTGACTAGGCAAGTTGATGCCATGAATTTTATTACGCTTACCACAGATCATCGTTTGGGCATGAAAAAAAAAATGAAGTGTTTCTATCCACAAAATGAACACACTTCTCCCTGGATTTCTGAAACCATAACATTTCCTCCTGATAGAGAATGGGCTTTCACAAGTTTAAAGGGTTACTTTATGAGCAAAGAAAAATAGAGTTGATGGATTATTATAATTTTGTTTTTTAAATTTACGAAAGAGAAAAAAAGAAGTTGCGAGCAATTGAGTAAGAGATTGTGAGTTGATGGATCACTGAATATTTATTTTCAAATTGATTAGGGAGAAAAAAACATTGCTGGGAATTACAAAGAAATGATGAACAAGATTAAACTCCAATTCGCGGTAGGTTTTGTAAATTTTTATAATTTTTTTATTAATCAACAATAAAATATATTATTTAAAATAAAAGATTAAAAATAAGTAATAAAAAAAAAACTTCTTTTTATAATTTTTTTTGAATGATTTAGGTATGAATTTTAAATTAATACATGAGCCAACGTATGATTAAATCCTTTAAATGTACCATTTAAAAGTAATATAAAAATAATTTACAAAATTAAATTCTTATTTGAACTTTTTTTTCTCTACGTAGATCGAATACGAAATTTAAATAAATTAACGAATTAATGTGTAAACTAATCTCTTGAAATACATAATTTAAAAATAAAATAAAATTATAAAATAACTTTTCATGCATCATAATTAATAAAAAATTATAAAAAACAAATCCTTGCAAAGCGAGCAAACTTTTACTTGTTAAAGAAAACGAGGTTAATATGCTTCAGAAATATGAAAAAAATATTAAAAAAATTATAAATGATTATATGAATTAATAAAGTATACAGGAAAAAACAAGATGATAGTGAAGTGACATAAAGTCATAAAAAAATTATCATTGAAAAATTAGATTAAAATTTAAATAAATGAAATATTTAGTGTACTTAATATTCATGAAGTTACTAAATAAAATGTTTTTTTTATGCCAAATATTAGTTTTGCTAATAAATAGTTAAAAAATAATAAACATCATAATAATATATCAACTATTTTAAAAAAAAAATTAATAATAATATATTTACAAAATTGATATTTAACAAATTAATATTCAATTAGTCATTATTTATTTATTTATATGATAAATTTATATAAAAATAATAATGAGTTCTTTAGAAGATATAAATCATCTACTCAAAAAATAAAATAAAAATGTTTATTTTTTATTGTTTATGTAGTTATCTGTTTTAGTTAACTCATATTAATTACAAAAGATATTTATTATTTATTTATGAATGGTTCATTTCATTAAAAAATATATTATTTATTTATGTATGTATAAATTTTTATTTATTATTTGGCCAAAAAAATTTTATTTGTTCATTAATTAGTTTTTTCATATTCTATACTCATTATAATAGAAGTGGCTACGTTGATTCATGACTTATTTGGCACTAAATCAGTTACAGATATTTACATAAAATCTCAAATTAAAATCATACTATTAAAATGTATTTAAGGATATTTAAGTCTTTTATTTTACATAAGAAACTACCCGTTAAAAAACTAACAATCCATTAAAAAAAATTACTCATAACTTCTTTGTAGTTATCTTTAAATTTTTAACAAAAGTATCTAATCATTAAAAAAATTCATTTATTATTTATTTAATATTCTTTTTAAAATATAATATTTTTAAAAAATATGTAGTTTTGCACCATTTTGTGGGGTGATAAATTCTAATTATAAAAAAGAATTTATTATATTAAAGTAATAAATAAATTTATTTGAACATTTTTAAATTAAAAATAAAAATGAAAAATCAAGAAAAAAGAATGAAAAAAAAAATAAAAATCCAATTAAGTGAAGTCCAAATTGCAACTTCCTCTCCATCTTGTATCCCCATAGAACATTTCTCTGCCTTAATGTTATCAAATTCGAAGGAATCCATGCGTGGTTAATAAGATAGAAATGAAAGGAGAAGGCTCAAGTTTGCTTTGAAAGATTATTGAAGAGAAAGGATGATCATTTTTGGGATGAAAAGTAAAAAAGAAATATTTTTAATTAATTTTAATCAAAATAGGGATAGATGAATTTGATTTTTGGGTTTTTTTTGTTTTTAAATTTTTTTATATATTTATTTTTTAATTTAAGAATTATTTTAATTAACTAATCATCTCTCTTGCCATTTGGATAAAAAAAAATTACATATCAGCATCTATTTTGAAATTCAATGATTTTTTTTTTATGCATGTTGAACAAACACAGCCATAAATTCTTTATTTGTTATGACTGGAAAAAGATTGAATCTTTAATAAATTAAAATTAAAAAAAAAATTAATGCTGCTTCACTAAAATACTAATAAATTTCTTTTAAATTGAGCATTTAGTTGCCTATTTGACAATTGGGTCCAACAAATCTAAAAGCCAGCTTCCCTCTCCACTTGGGCCTAATCCAATCTCTTTTTCTCCCTAAGATCATCAAGACCCCTGCGTTTGTGGGGACCTTTCCTCCTTGATGACCAACCTTTCGTTATTCGGCACTTAGCCTTTTGGCCCCGAAAGCCTTTCGGCAATTGGCATAAACATTTAAAAAAAAAAAAAAAAACCCTCTGAAATTGAAAATTACTTTGCAAATCACTCAACCATCAACATCATCAGAAATAAAAAAGACAAAAAAAAAAAAAAAACCACCTTAGCAAAGCCAATCATACCACACATTTCCTGTCGGTGAAGAACCTCTTTATCGATAATATCCCCTAACGTGTCTTCCGTTTGCTGGTGATCGACCTCCTGTTTAACCTTAATAAGATGCAGCAAGCACTTGCCTATAGGATCTCACCTGATGCTGGCAAGATTCCTCTAGTGATCATCAACTTCATTTCTAATTAACAATAAACCTTCAGCTTTCCCTCACAACAAGATATAACTCTGATTAA
>JBBYHO010000021.1:8954446-8966410 GCA_038382025.1 Adansonia gregorii
TTTTTTTGCATATAATTAATTGCATAAAATAATTTTATACACAATTAATTATACATAAAAGTAAATAGTTATAGCATTATATATGCATACGAAGATAAAATGAAATATACAATTATAAAATAAGTACATATTCAACACAACCAAACAAATTAGCATTAAATATATGAGCAATTTTAATTTAAACTAATATGTGTCAATATTTATGAGTATGTAAATTTTTTTAAAAAAATTTAAAATCATAAATAAAATTAAAAAATTATAAGAAAGATAATAAATAATAAAAAATTAATTTATATAAATATATTATTATAAATTATATAAATTTTAATATAATGTTTTTAACAATTTTTTTTTTTAATTTCTAAGTAGGCCGCTTGTCAGTCCAAACGATTGAGTTGCCACCTAGATTGAATTGCCACTGCCATTATAATATCCGATCACCCCATTCAGGTCCTCAGCCTATCTCTTTGTTCAATAAATCAATTTCACAACGGATCCAATTGAGCTAGACAAATTGATACACGATTGGAACCTATCGATAGATGGAGAGAATCTTTCTATGACCTAACGTGGAAGCTAATTTAATTGAATTACGGTTCCGTCTGAAAACTGAAATCCTGTTATGTTTTGACTCTGATCATTCAGTCAATTCAATTGAAGCTTGAACCCGATTAATATTTTTCTCATGTTGTTGATCTTGGACTAATATTTTATTTCTGGGTTTTTTTAGGGAATCAAAAGGAACAACCTTATCAAATGGGGTGTTTGAAAAAGGACGATGAAATGGGGCAGATTGCGGAGGAATCCAAGGATGCTGTTTTATATGTTAACGGAGTCCGCAAAGTTTTGCCTGATGGATTGGCTCACTTGACTTTACTGGAGTACCTCAGAGGTAATAATATTTTTGTTGGTTTTTGTTTGGCTTTCCCTGAAAGAATTGTCGGAGAAAAGAATCAGAGAAACTTTTTCTTTTCCCCAATCTTGCAAGCTCGGCTCACTTGAAGTTTGGGCTAAACTTACTTTTGGTTTGTGTGCTTTTCAATTATCGAAATTTTCCAGCGAACTTGTTTAAGCTTACGACTTCTCGGTTAGCCTTTCTTAACTGCATCCATCAATCTTTCTAGTCTTTTTGATTGGTTTTGGATTGCTTTATTGCAGTATTGAACTTTGTTTAGCTTTTTTTGGAAATGTTGGAAAGGGAATGAGAAAGGAATAATAAATTTTGCAACTGTTGGGTCCAGGCGGATGAATAAGAGATATTGAACTGTTTCATTTCATGACTGTTGTTAGTTCAAGAAAATAGAAGAAACTCAAAAGAAAAGAAAAAAAAGATGGAAATGAAGCTTAAAAAACTACTATTGATTCTGATTACTTTCATATTCTAAAGCACAGTTAATCAAAATATAGGTATGGGCATAGGGCTTAGTTAATCAATCTACCAATTTCTTTTATAATAACTAGATGTTTCTTTGAATCAAGTTCATGAAATGCTTTTGGTTCCCAAGACCATGGAGTCAACGAAGATCCTCAAAGCCTTGCTTACATTTTATTGATTTGGCCATTTAGGGTAGGGCTGCTTGGATTCATCAATTAATTAATCAGCCTTTCTCACTTGTTTCACTTGAAATCATGATTTGGTTCATTAAAATGTTTGATTGCCTATAAACTGGAGTGAGAGAGAGGTAGGTTAAGATATACTTTGAATCTTTAGTCACTGACAAACTAATGGAATTTGGTTGGGAATTTTTCTCTTTGTTTTTGTTTTTGTCTACTTTTTCCTTTATTTCAACTTGTACATTAAGTGTTTTTTCTTTATTTCAAGTTGTCGATGAGGTTTTTTTGCTACGTACACTTTTGATTCATCACTTATTTTATGGGGAAGTTAATGTTCAAACTATGTTTCTTGTTCGCCAAGTTGATATTGTTGGGGTGCAAGGGAGATATTTCATTCCAGAATAACAAAGTACATAGAACACTTATTTATAGGAATTTCAAAGTGACATTAGTAAACATTTTTATAGCCAGCACATTTTCAAGTTTGCTGGATACAGAGTAAAAACCATATTGACATTCAAATCTTTCACTTAATAAATAAGTAAATTGACTCAATGACTCAGGTTAATCTGGACTTCCCTTGTTGTTCTGCTTGATGTGTTAGAAGCTGCTAATATTTTCCATGAATTGCAAATTACCTTCTAACGGATATTTTTTTTTTCTTTAGGCAGAGAACTTAGTTTTCTGAATTTTAATGGTTCTCAATTTGGGCTACATATGGCTCTCCATTTTTTAAATTTCAACGTTTATACATTTCTTATGTTAATTTTGGTTCTTTTGGTAGAACTGTGAAAAACAGTTTTCTTTAGAACCTTAAATTACTTGAGAAATCATTTTAGAAATTGGATAATTTCTTTCCATTGTGGAAATATATCATCTGAGCTATAACTTTGGTCAGTGGTTACTGCTAACTTTATGTGCTTTACATATTATTGCTTTTCTGAGTGTTTTCTTTCTGTTGAGGTCATCAAGTTTCTTTTTTCGTCAATTTTGCATTGTCCTCTGATTCAACTTAAAGCTGCAGTTATTTAGTGGCAAACGTATATATTTGGTTTCCTCATTTTTTTTTTCCTGTTTAATTAAACATTTAGTGCTTGTGTTGTAAGGACTAGATTCTTGAGTAGAGTGTTTAAGATTTTCTTTTTCAACATAAGTTACTAGTTTCTGGTTCATCTTATTCATTTTCTTCTCGCTGTTCTCTCTTCCTTTTTTTGATGTGTTTTTTACTGTTATAGCTAGGTAACAGAGTAGCAAAATTTAATCGAGTTTTTTTTGTTGGTAAAGATGTTGGATTGACAGGAACAAAGCTTGGCTGTGGTGAAGGTGGTTGTGGGGCTTGCACTGTGATGATTTCTCATTACGATAGAAAGATGAAGAAATGCGTGTGAGGCTTACTCTCTACCTTCTTTCTTCCAAATTGTTATGATGCTATAATTAAATGCTTTCCGCCATTTCTCAAAAATCTGTATAAGATAAATGTTTTGAAAACTTATTTCAGGCATTATGCTGTCAATGCATGCTTGGCTACTCTTTATTCAGTAGAAGGAATGCATGTTATTACAGTGGAGGGAGTTGGCAACCGCAGATGCGGCTTGCACCCCATACAGGTAATATATGTTTCTTCTTCTGTCGGCTTGCTCTTAATAGTGCCTCTTTTTCATTCAATTTATTCCATTGGCTTATATCTTATCAAGGGACCCTATTTTATTCGTGTGGCTCCTAGATGATATTTGAAGAGTGAATGGATATGTTGATTGCTTGTGGTAAATTTGAGAGTGTATTTCGTATTCATCTGTTTCTTCGGTACACTGCATTATTAATTTTAAAACCAATATACACAAGCTATTTATAAAACTTGAATTTTCATTGGGTGTCTAATTAGATGTAATACAAGACTGCAGTGCTTCTAAATTCTGTTTTTTCCTAGAACTTTGCATGATGAAAATATTTTTAAGGTCACGTGAAAGATAAGTAGAATGAATATATATATCTGGTTTAAATGATCTGAACTTAAAAATGAAAAATGGTCTAAAAACCAACAAGAATCCTTTAAGGAAAGAATGTTCAACCGTTTCATTGTGACTTTCATATATTTCTCCAGGAATCATTGGCACGTTCTCATGGCTCCCAATGTGGATTTTGCACTCCTGGATTTATCATGTCATTGTATGCACTGTTGCGGTCAAGTAAAACACCTCCTACTGAAGAGCAAATTGAAGAATCTCTTGCTGGAAACTTATGTCGTTGCACTGGTTACAGACCAATTGTCGATGCATTTCGGGTTTTTTCCAAAACCAATGATGCATTATATGCAGATATATCTTCAATTAGTCTTCAGGAGGGTGAGTTTATTTGTCCTTCAACAGGTAAGCCATGTTCATGTGGATCAAAAACTGTAAATGATACAGAAACCAATGGCCAAACTATTTGCAGTTCTAGTTATAAACCTTTGTCTTACAATGAGGTAGATGGAAGCATATATTCAGATAAAGAACTTATTTTCCCTCCTGAGCTGTTGCGAAGGAAATTAACTCCTTTAAATTTGAGCGGACGGGGAGGACTTAAATGGTGTCGTCCCTTAACACTTAAGGATGTGCTTGAGTTGAAGGAGAAATACCCATATGCGAAATTGTTGGTAGGTAATACTGAGGTTGGTATCGAAATGAGGCTGAAGAGAATGCCATATCAAGTTCTGATCTCTATTGCACATGTTCCTGAACTCAACATTTTAAATGTCAAGGAAGATGGAATAGAGATAGGTGCTGCAGTAAGACTGACTGAACTCGTGAATTTATTTAGGGAGGCTGTAAATCAACGTCCTGCTCATGAAACATTAGCATGCAAAGCCTTCATTGAGCAGTTGAAGTGGTTTGCTGGGACTCAAATAAAAAATGTTGCATCTGTTGGAGGAAATGTGTGTACGGCCAGTCCAATTTCAGACTTAAACCCACTTTGGATGGCTGCCAGAGCAAAGTTTCGAATCATTAATCGTGATGGGAATATTAGAACTACCCTGGCAGAAAATTTCTTCCTTGGCTACCGTAAAGTGGATTTGATGGGTAATGAAATTTTATTGTCAATATTCTTACCTTGGACTAGGCCCTTTGAATATGTCAAAGAATTTAAACAGGCACATAGAAGGGATGATGATATTGCCATTGTGAATGCCGGAATGCGTGTCTATCTGGAGGAAAAAGGTGAAGAGTGGGTTGTTTCAGATGCATCAGTCGCTTATGGTGGGGTGGCACCTCTCTCTTTATGTGCAACTAAAACAAAAGAATTTTTAATTGGAAAGAAATGGAACCAGGATGTGCTACAGGGTGTTTTGAATGTCTTACGAACAGATATTGTGCTCAAGGAAGATGCTCCAGGTGGGATGGTGGAGTTTCGAAAATCTTTGACCCTTAGCTTCTTCTTTAAATTTTTCCTTTGGGTTTCGCATCAAATTGAGGGAAAAAAATCCATTAAGGAAAGTATATCATTACCAAATTTGTCAGCTATAAAGTCATTTCACCGCCCACCGCTAGTTGCAAGTCAGGACTATGAAATCAAGAAACATGGAACATCTGTAGGTTCACCAGAAGTTCATCTATCATCCAGACTTCAGGTATGCAAATTCACAAGCTACGCTTCTTACAACTGGGTTTGTAGTTTCAAGGGAATTTAAACAAGTTTTAAGTGGAGGCTTCAAAATGAGGGGTTCTGGTTAGATTTGCTTTTAGGATTATGCTTATCTCTGATGTTTTGCTACTGTTCGTGCGTGAATCTCTGCTGTTGATGCTTGCATGCTTAAGCCTATGCGTATGAAAAAATTATCTTGTTTTGGATAATGGCTCAGAAAATTAATTAGTACTTTTCAAGTTTTTTTTTTTTTTTTGGTTGTTGTTGTTGTTGTATAAGGGTCACTTGGACACATCATTAGTCCTCAACAGATTGGATAATATTCTTTCTCACTGTTATACATCTTCTAACTAAGTCTTAAATTGTTAACAGATATTGACCAACTGCTTTCAATGCTTATTCTGTGGTTGAGTTTTATCACCAAGATTATCTTCATGACATTGTTCATGGTATCATGTTCTCTAGGTTACCGGAGAGGCAGAATATACTGATGACACACGAATGCCTCCTAACGGGTTGCATGCAGCATTAGTTTTGAGCAAAAAGCCTCATGCTCGAATATTATCCATAGATGATTCAGGTGCCAAGTCTTTACCTGGATTTGCTGGCATCTTCTTTGCCAAGGATGTTCCTAGTAGTAATAAAATTGGACCAGTTGTCATGGATGAGGAGCTATTTGCTTCAGAATTTGTCACTTGTGTGGGGCAGGTAAAAAGCTTATTGAATACAATACATATATATATATATATGTATATAAAATTAAACAATTCTTAGTGGCAATCCTTGAGAGAGCAGAGAGGTTTCCTTATGTGCTTGAGAAAGCAACTGAAACCAAACTTCTACTTTTCATTGCTAGAGAGGTACATCAGATTTGACATCCATACAATACCGGTGGAAGCTTGAGATAACCTTTTTGTCTTAACTTAAATAATCAACTCCTTTCTTATCCAGGAGAGCCAAATGAATTCCTTGATATGTTCTGTAAACACATTGCATTGAAACTGCTTTTATAATTTATGCAGGTTATAGGAGTTGTTGTGGCTGACACCCATGAGAATGCGAAACTAGCAGCAGGAAAAGTTCATGTGGAGTATGAAGAGCTTCCAGCAATCTTGTCAATAGAGGATGCAGTCAGTGCAAAAAGTTTTCATCCCAACTCCCAGAAGTTTCTGACAAAAGGGGATGTAGATCTCTGTTTCCAATCGGATCAATGTGAAAAAATCATTGAGGGAAAGGTTCAAGTGGGTGGTCAAGAACACTTCTACTTGGAGCCACAGAGCAGCTTAATTTGGACCATGGACAGTGGTAATGAAGTTCATATGATTTCATCCACTCAAGTAAGAATAGCAAAACTCAGAAGTTCATTACCTATATTTCTTTTATTCATCTGCCTTGGTTTGATTGAATTAGATAAAACATGATAAACTTATGGAGTCTCTATCGTGACTCAAATTATGTATAAAATTCAATATTCCTCTTTTGATAGTTACTGATTAGATTATTGGAAATGTTCTGCTATTCATTTTTCATGAAAATACAGGGAATTCATATCAGCTGGAAATGTAGATGTAGGGAAGTGTTGATAAATGATAAGTGAAAAGTTCAGAAATGACATATTATCTAGCATTATGAACTAATGCATCAATCATTATCCATGGATATTTTTGATTGGTGATCACTGCCTTTGGTCATTTTGGTTGCCACCGTTGTGCCTGTCTGAACTGACTCGTAAAACCACAAATTCTTTGGGAAGAGGATTCAATACAGAATATAATGCGTGTCCTAATTCAGGTCATTTATATATGTGGTGTATCCTTTAGCGGTCCTAAATTTGACCGTGTTTTGTTATTTATCAACCTTTTAATTATTTCCTCTTTGATGTGCTTTTCTTATTTAGTTTTCCTATGTGTATTTGTATATTCTTTCCAAATTTTGTTTATTATGTGAATATATGTTTTACTCATGTTTGTCTTGTCTATACCTATATGTAACAAATTCACTATACAAATGTTACTGTTCCTAACCTAAAAGTTTAGTAGGATGCTCTGTGAACTGTCTTTGAGGATTTACAAGCTTTATCTTATATCTTTTATTTATATCTTTTTATTATTTTTTGGTAGATAAATAATTGTCATTATTATATATAGGCCCCTCAGAAGCACCAGAAATATGTTTCTCATGTTCTTGGTCTTCCAATGTCGAAAGTTGTTTGCAAAACTAAACGGATTGGTGGCGGATTTGGTGGAAAGGAGACTAGATCAGCTTTCATTGCTGCTGCAGCAGCTGTGCCATCTTATCTGATGAATAGGCCAGTGAAATTAACACTGGATAGGGATATAGACATGATAACATCAGGGCAGCGCCATAGCTTTCTTGGAAAGTACAAGGTACTACTAATTGAGTTAACTTGATGGATCAATCTATGGAAACATTCCAATACTGTATTAGTTTGGTATATTTATTTGCTTTTCTATTTTTTTTGGTTTGTGTTTATATCTTTTAATTTTGAAAACAAGAGGATGGAAAAATGCCTTATGGCATGAGCTTATTTGAATAGATTATCAGTTGTTCCTAACGTCAATTTTTGACTCAGCCGACTTTCATGAGTTGCACTCATTTTGTTTGCATATTGATGAGCCTGTCTTCATAGTTATGATCGAAAAGCGTAACAATAGAATAAAATTGCTTCATCTAGGTTGGATTTACAAATAAGGGAAAGGTACTTGCCTTGGATCTTCAAATCTACAACAATGCTGGAAATTCACTAGATCTGTCTCTTGCAGTACTTGAGCGCGCTATGTTTCACTCAGATAATGTCTATGAGATACCAAATGTCAGAATTTTTGGAAGTGTTTGCTTCACTAATTTTCCAAGTAACACTGCATTCCGGGGATTTGGTGGTCCTCAAGGTATGCTTGTAGCTGAGAATTGGATCCAAAGAATTGCTTCAGAACTCAAAAAGAGTCCGGAAGAGATTAGGGTAAGTTTTATATTTATGTTGCTTTATTGCTCTCAATAGGACTGCAGTAAAAAAAAAAAAAAAAAATGATATAATGGCTCATTTTTGGAAATTGGATCAGGAGATTAACTTTCAAGGTGAAGGATCAATTTTGCATTATGGTCAACAACTAGAACACTGTACTCTGGCTCAGGTCTGGAATGAGCTGAAATTATCTTGCGACTTTCTGAAGGTTCGACAAGAAATTGATGAATTTAATCTTCACAATCGGTGGAAGAAGCGTGGTATTGCAATGATTCCAACTAAATTTGGCATATCCTTTACAACTAAGTTCATGAATCAGGTAACAATTTGAAACTATTTATTTAGGGTTGTCTTTCTGTAGGGCTTTTGCATCTACACCAATTTTCCAAACTATATTTGTTTTATTGATATCTTTGGAGGGAAAACGGTTGTCTGTGTTGTTTATCTGCCAATATTGCATAGCAGGAAGCAGCAATAGATGGTTATTGTAAAGTACATTTTCAACATCTTTATAATAGATTCATGTATCCTGAACCATACAACATATGAGTCCCTCTTGCACAAATTATGAGTGGATCTGCCACTACCTGATTCATCATAATTCTAGCCTTGCTCCTCCACCCCTTGCTCCTAATCTTCTGTTTCTAGGAAATTATGAATCAATCATGGGTTTTTTTTTTTTTTAACAGTACTTTGAGCTAATAAATGACTGTTAAATTTCAAACACTGCTGCTATGGATCATTCCAAGAATCAGTCACTCTCAGTTTCAACTATTTTTCTACATGTTTTAAAATTTTAGGATAGGCATCTAACCTAGAACCGATTGGCAGTAGGTGGAGGTCCTTGTTATCTTTATGTGCTTCTGAATTTAAATGATGTGAGATTTTCTGCTTGAAAAGAAAAAAATATACAAAATAATGAAAAGTCATACACGTACATAATATACGAAAGAAACAATATGTGTTTGCTATGTAAAGTATGCGGATTTTCTTTATCAATATTCATTTGTTTTAGAATCATGTCGTTATCTCAATGCTTAGAATTTTGACTGCATAAATATCTTCTTAATCACTGTAGGCAGGAGCTCTTGTTAATGTCTACACTGATGGAACTGTTTTAGTTACACATGGAGGTGTTGAGATGGGGCAAGGTTTGCATACAAAAGTTGCTCAAGTTGCTGCATCTGCCTTCAATATCAGTCTCAGTTCAGTCTTTATATCAGAGACAAGTACTGACAAGGTAGAAAACTAAGATTGCAATGCAGCAATTCATTTTTTGATGATTAACCTGAAATTTTGCCATCTGCTAATCATTTGATAGAAAAATGCCTTATTATCACTGGCTGGCGTCAAAAGCTTTTTATTTACATGGCAGCCTTTCATGACCTCAGCAAGATGATAACAGAGCCATGAAATGAGAAGTTACTTAGACCGAATCAAAGGCATTTATAAAGTATAATTATTAAGTGTTGGTGACAGTAAATCACAGATGCATTTGAGAGGTCAATGGTGTCACTGTCACTTAGAATTGATGATAAAAATTTTAAGTGCTTCCTAATATGAAGAAAGATTTCTAGTTTCCCTTGCTTTAATATTTCAAGGTATTTTTCTGTCGATCCATCCAATAGATTATTAAGTCCTTGCATCGCCATCAACTGCCAGATATCTCAGTTTTTATAGTTA
Source organism: Adansonia gregorii (assembly GCA_038382025.1). NCBI lineage: Eukaryota > Viridiplantae > Streptophyta > Magnoliopsida > Malvales > Malvaceae > Adansonia > Adansonia gregorii. Next base: position 8,964,288 of record JBBYHO010000021.1, read on the forward strand.
ATACATGAAATGATATATTATATATTATATACGTGGGTTACAAACAAATCTTGCATTATCACTAATTCCAGCGATTACATAAAAGATTTGCTCAAGTCAAGATTTTGTTCTCTTGTCATTACATGATATAAGCTTCTTTTTATGTTAGTCATGTTGTGAACTTTAAATAACCATTTCTGTAATAAAGTATAGTCTAATGTCCTGTTGCATCTGTCTTCTGCTGGTTAGGTTCCTAATGCTTCTCCAACAGCAGCTTCTGCTAGTTCTGATATGTATGCAGCTGCGGTTCTGGATGCGTGTGAGCAGATAAAGGCACGGATGGAACCAATTGCTTCTCAACGTAATTTTAGTTCTTTTGCTGAGGTATTGTTTTTTCTACAATTTTGCAAATAGATTAGTGTGTACTATTGTCTACATTCTACTATTTATAACAATAATGTCTTTTCTTTAGAGCTCTATCTTCCACCCTCTTCCCATTGAGTAGTGGCAAACATTTGTTAAGGTTGTGGTGAAAGTTGATAGTTTTTTTTTTCCCTGCACTTCGTAAGCAAATTGTACTATCACGAAATTGATAATATGGGCTTTACTATGATTTATACTCATTAACTTTCGTATAATTTAGTTGATTCCATAGCTATTCAGACCAGAGGTTAAGCGGCAACTAGTATATCCGGAATGATTTATTTTGTAGGGAAAGTGGAGGTTATAAATTTTAGATTTGGTCTTCCATTTTTAGTTCCACAAATTGCTAGCTTTCCTATAACCATATGTATGTTTCGGAGTTGGAGGCATTGGGATTTAAATTTCAGTTAATTAAGGGTTTTTTGGCTGAGCTTAGTGGAGTTTTATGATGCAGTTACTTGATAAAGAAATGCTTGTCAATAGTTGATGTTTCTTAGTAAAGAAATGTAAGTCAATATTTGTGACATTTTGTTTTTCCTTTAAATTGTACCTAGCTGGCCACTGCATGTTACTTGGAGCGAATAGACCTTTCTGCCCATGGATTTTATATCACACCTAATATTGGTTTTGATTGGAGCATCGGTAAAGGAAAGCCGTTCAATTATTTTACCTATGGGGCTGCTTTCGCTGAGGTTGAAATTGATACATTGACCGGAGATTTCCACACAAGAGCAGCAAATGTTTTCATGGATTTGGGATATTCTCTCAATCCAGCAATAGATGTTGGCCAGGTATATCCCCTTGCTTCTTTTTAGTTTGACTGATGGTTTGAACTTAATTCTACTTTTCACGTTGAAATGATTTTGCCTTGATAACTGCAAGACAAGAGCTATAATATGAGCATCACTTTAGCTTTTCTTGGATATGTAATATTGTTATGAGATTCTGAATTTTCATGTCATATTACAAATATTGTTTTCAATAAACATATGTGTGTCTGTTTCTATGTATGCATAAAGAGAAGAGATAGTGGTTCAGAGACGGATGAGACTTAGAAACAGTGAGGTCAGTGTTCTATGTGCTTCCCTTTATTGGAAAATTAGTAACTAAAACATGGGGTTGTGGCATAATAACTCTAAAACTTGTCATAGCTGGTAGCAGTGGATCCCTATTCAAAATAAGGGAAAAAAAAACAAAAAGAAAAAAGGGAGTAGGTTAACTAAAACTTGTACTTGCTGTTTCCCACTTTATTTGTTTAATTACAGGTCATTAACTTCAAGTCTAACTTTTTCTTATTGACAAGGTAATGTTTTTATATGTTACTTGATTTTTCAATGCAGGTTGAAGGAGCATTTATCCAAGGTCTGGGTTGGGTTGCCTTGGAAGAACTTAAGTGGGGCGATGGGGCTCATAAGTGGATCCCGCCTGGCTGCTTGTACACATGTGGGCCTGGAAGTTACAAAATTCCTTCTCTGAATGATCTCCCATTCAAGTTCAATGTTTCTCTATTGAAGGTAATGTCGCTGCTAACAACTTCTAAAGTAGTCACACGGCCTGAATATGTGTCAATATGAAAATATTATTGTTCATTTTTTCCTCTCTCCAAACTTTCTTTCTCCCTAATTTTGTGATGTGAGTTACTTAATCATTAGCACTCATGTAGTATAAGTAAGATATCAGGGAAGAGAGCAAAGTATATATGATCAATTTAAATTGTTGTT
>JBBYHO010000021.1:8984808-8997150 GCA_038382025.1 Adansonia gregorii
CTTTCAAATTTGAGTTTTAATATCTCTACTATAATTCTTATAGATTTAATCCTGTCAATATATTATTTTGAATTTTTTAATCCAATTGATAACTGTGCTACTTTTTTTTCCGTTAAAAATACTAATGCAAACGTTGATTTGATGATATGGCTATGGACTTTATTGACTTGGCGAGCTTCATTAGCAAAATTTTCAAGCAAATGATGCTATTAGTGCTTATACTTATACAAAAATACAGATTTGATTTTTTTTAAATGATTTCAAAAACTTTTTATTCTTATACTTTTCAAGATTTTAAATTTTGATCTAATCTTTGAAATATTAGAAAGCAATTAAAAATATTCACATTGTTAACAAAATTCAAATAACAATATTTTATAACTATTTTTTATTTAAAATAAAAATGTATTATTTTTTAATATTAATAATTTATTTTTTTAAACATAAAATATTTATTTTTAATAATATTCAAGAAATATTTAAAATTAAAATAGTAAATTCTTTTTTGAATACTTTTTATTTTAAAATTTTAAAATATTTTAATTAAACTTAAATAAAATAGTATTTATTAACGTAATAATATATCGTATCGAATCAAATTGGCACAAAAATCATGTTTAAGTTATAGTTCAAGAAAAATTAAATTCACAAATTTGACAAGTACCATTATAAAAAATAGCTCTTTTTCTTGAAATTTTAAAAAATAATCTTCAGAATGTATATTTCATTTTTCAGTTGATCAATAATATTTATACTATTGTAATATGAAATTTATTTTCATCTAATTTTGCTAGCTTATTTTTAAAATTTTATCATTTAATTAAGTTTTTTTTATAGTTTTGTAGTAATTTTGTCATCGATGTAATTATCTTTTCAGTACTTGAGCCTTGGTTGAATTTTTTTATTGATATTATCAAATTAAAACTAATAAATAAATGAAAATAACGTTGCTTTAATAATATAAATATTTTAATATTTTTCTAATAAATATTATTTTTTAATATTAAATATTAACAAAAGATATTGTACTCATACTATTATTTTAAATATTAATATAAATATAATTAAGTCTTCTTATAATGTGAATATTTTTAATTATTTTTTAATATTTTAAAGATCGGATCAAATTTTAGAATCTTAAAAATTATAAAAATAAAAAAATATTTAAAATCAATTTAGAAAGATTAAATCTGCATTTTTGTATAAGGACTGATAGCACCATTCGCCTAAAAAACTTTACAGACTAAGCTTGCCACGTTAATAAAACTAACGGCCATATCAGTATTTTTAATGAAAAAAATTAATACTGTTATCAATTAGATTGAAAATTTTAAAATAATATAATAAAAATATTAAATCTAAAAAAATTATAAAAATATTTAAAATTTAAATTCGGAGACAATATAATGAATAGCCGTAGAATTTATACTGAGATTTTTATTCTTGGTTCTGCTCTGTTGTTTTAATTTATGTGCGCATTGGCTAGCTTTTGTTTATTATAGAAATAAATTAAGTACTAGAAAAATGCTCGTGTCTTTATTGCAAAAAATCAATGAAATTTTGGATATAATATTTATATTAATATATGATTAGTGTAATGATTAAATTTTAGAATAAATAAATTTAAGGTTAAAAATAAATTATTATGATAAATTATGAAAAAGTATAAAATTAATAAAATATGAAATTAAAATAACATAAAAAATAATTAAACATAGCACAGTATGAAAAATAACATACAAATGCTACAAATATACGAATAAATCAAAATATTTTTAAATATTATTAATATATAAAAGTTTATAAAAATTTATAGTATTTCTAACATGTGAAAAAGATGACCATAAACACAATTTTTTTGAACCAAGTCAAGTAATAACTCTAATCATATATGACATTTAACACAAAGTTAGAATTATTTTACAACTAGACCTACCAGTTTTGGACAAAATATGGTTATACAATATTAATGTAATATAGGAAAATAATTAAACATGATGGAACACAACAAAATAAAATAAATATGATACGAATATATTAATATTTTAAAACTACATAAAAATTAAAAAATATCAACATTTGTGTAAATATATAACACTTTAAGGATGATTAAGACATTTAAAAAATAATATAAACAAAATATGAATATAAAAATCTCTCTAATATTTTTTTTCTCTTTCATTTCCTTCTCTCTTTCTCTCTCTATCTGTTCTCTCTTTCTGTTTCTTTTTTTTTTTATTCACTACAATAAAAAAAATTGGCAACTTAATAAGTTAATTGCCTCCACACCTTGATTAATCCATAAGCTTAAATGTCTCCAAAACCATTTCCTTTAATTTCAAATTGATCAATCTTATGGCTTTGGGATAGCTTTTATATTCAGTAATAGATTATAGATATAGAGTTCTGGAGTTGCGGTTTACGCAATTGTACTTAAGGATCCACGATGGGAGACAAAGAAGGTCCCTTATTTGATGCCATAGCGGCAGTCTAGTGCCGCCGCCAGTTATTTGGCTTCACATTATAGAATAATCGGGTATTTAATTATTAATAACCGAAAGAATCTACTATATTCAAATTCGTTCATAAGGTAAATTAGATTAAATTAAATTTAAATTGAATTAAAATTTTATATTAATAAGAATTGTGATTTGATTAGACCCAATTCAATTTGAAATATAAGTAAAAAATTTTGTTCACTCTCGACCCGTTTTATAAAAACGCTATTTAAATTTACACAAATTCTCGTAACTTTATACGTAAAAAAATATCAATCGTTTTTATAGGAAGATCTATCCACTTGAAAAATCATAGTTCATCCTTTGAAGATGATTGATCCTACTTGGGAATTAAGGAAAAAAAATCTGTCATCCAAAGCCAAGATTCAAAACATGAAAAAAAAACTATATTCAATTTATTCGGATCGGTTAAAAACATTCAAATCATAGAGATTTTAATTGTCTCATTGAGTCAAAACAATTTATTGTGGATCAATAACATAATTGGTTTAAATCAAAAAAAAAAAAAGTTACCTAAATAATGTCTCATATCATCGAGTCAACTATGACTAGTGTTTCATGCACGCTCAGTCGTTATGTTTTAAAAATAAATGCTTACCTTTCATGTGCTCTTATTTAATTTATAATAATCCTAAAATCACACATAAAATGTCCATTTTTCCCTCATTCACATGCCGAGAGCAAAATAAAAATAAACAAAGTAGACATTTCATCTGTTTTTTAATGGCATTAAGCCAATTGTTAATGTAATGAAAGCATAAAAAGGTAAGTAACAACATAAAGACTAAGTGTAACACCCAAAAACCAAATGGTTTTTTATACTTTACAATATTTTTATTTCTTTTTAAACACAAAGTTTTATATTTTATGAGTAATTAAAATTAACAAATGCTAATATGTAAAATTTATTCAATGTCCAAATTATATAAATTTATTATTTATATATAATTGAAATGCACCAATACACAAAAATTCAATGTAAATTGTAACTTTTTATTTTTAATCAAATAATTTTGTTTACATTTTAAAGGCAATAAAAAATTAAAAGTCCGAAACTATTGTAATTCAATGTAAAGTTTAACTTTTTTTATTTATTGTCAAAAAATATATTTAATGAAAGGTTTTATAAAATTGAAATTCTTATTTATAAATTTAATATATCTTATTAATCAAATATTTATAATAGTAATTTAAAAATTTAGAAAACAACAATGATCTTTTTCGTCAATTCAAAAGATTTTATATATTTGCGCTTTTATATATACTAGCATTTATTATCACATGCTTTCCCATGTGAAAGCTCACTATTTTATTTATTTTTTAAATAATAAATTTATACTTTAAAATAAATGAAATTAATAAAGTGTATCTAAATAAAATTTGCAGCAACATATAAAGTTTATTTTATGTGTATATTAAATTCAATTATATTATATTTATTATTATTAATATTAATATAAAATTAATTATGAAAAAAAAATATAAATATAAATATAAATATTTATTTAATTATATCAAATAAATTGATTTACTTTTTAAGGATAGTAAATTCCATATAAACCTTTAATTTTTATTTATTATCAAATTAATTTCATTTAACAAAAGTGTTTTAATGAAATTAAAAAAAAAATGCAGTTGTATATTTTACAAATAGACCTTGGCATGGGTAAGGACCTTACCTTACCCAAAAATTTTAAATCATAAGCCCAGGTCGAATTTGACTTGATCTGGCTTACCTATCTAGGTTCGAATTACTATTTATCTTATTAAAAATTATTTTATTAATATTTATATATTTCTAATTAAATTTAAATAAAAATATTATTTTAATTTAAAATCCCCACTTAAGTTCGGGTAAACTGAGAACAAGAAAATCAATACCTAAGCCCAATTAAGCCAGGCTTGTCAGGCTAGTGGGTTGCTTGACCCGTGCCAAGGTTTATTTACTAATAATTAAAATTAATAATTGTATTAATATGTAAAATTTGTCCAATTTTCAAATTTATAAATTTATTATTTTGATATAATATTAAAATTATATGAAAATAAGTCAATATAAATTTTAACCTTTTTATTTATTATGAAATAAAGGTGAATAAAAATTTAAAACTCTAAAGATAAAGTAATTTAGTGTAAAATTTAACTTTTTATTTATCATCAAATAAATATATTTAATAAAATTAAAATTCTTACATAGAACCTTGTAAATCTTATTAATAATAGAATATATTTACCATGATAATTTAGAAATATAGTGGCTGATTATTGTTAATTTCTATTAGTTTAAAAAATTTTTCAATATATAAATAAACTAAGGTTGAGTTTAGAGATTATGAAAATGCTGTAATTTTTTTATTTACTGAAAGAACACACTACTGAACAAAACAACAGTAACTTTTGTTAAGCATAAAATCTATTATAAACTCATACACCACACATTTTGATAACCAATGTGGGATAGGGAGCAAACGTACACCACCACGATCAAGAATGACACCAAAGCCCTAAGACCTATTTTATATATTACCAAAAAAAATTTTTGATAAGGTGTTTTAGATGATTTACAAATGTTTAAATGTATATAGTTTGCATTTGTGTTAGAAAATGAAGTTGGAAAGTAATTTATAAGCCTTCAGAATAAAGATAGGTGAAAAGATTAGAATTACTTTAAAAAAGGATTTGAATAGTAAGCTAAAATTATAATCCGTTACAGTTTTGTCTATGGGATCTCAATCCCTGAGGAAAGAATTTGAATATTTTGCAAGACATTATATTCCGTAAAATTCTTGTCTAAGGGATTACAATCTCATAATCAAGGATTTAAATCCCTTGTCTGGAAATTCAAATAATCTATCTATTAGATATACTCTTTTGTTCCAAAAGTTGTGAGTATTAATAAAAGACATGTTTGATCGTGAAAAGGAGTTTCTAACACCTGTTAGGGCTTACAAGTACTTCATTTAAAGTTCATTTTCTACGCTGCTAGTATCTCTCTTCAAGAATTATTTCTCTTCCGTCACTCTCTTTTTGGTTGATTGTTTATGTGTGTTCAAGAAGAACTTAAAGTGCAATCATGTTTTTCTTCGAATAAACATTGTATCCCGGAGATAATATTTCCAAAGAGACCATTTGCACTATAGTGGGGAAACTATTACTTAAAGTAAGCTTCTTGGAAGTGTTTTGCCTACAACCTTCTTCATTTTATCTTCTTTTTTACTATTGTTTTTCTTTGATTGTATTAGTCGGAGCCCCATATATCACAATTTTAGGAGAATAAAACTTCTTCAGTGGCAACTATTACTATCAAAACCTATGTATATGAAGTGGAGAAACTTGAAAGATTTAATGGCTTCGACAATAAGCGATGGATCATTAATATTTACTATCAAATCAGTCTTTTAAATTTTGCTTATGTATTGCATGAGTAATATCAAGAAGAAAATTTCGAGAATGACTAACTGACAACAAAACAACAAAAATGGATTGAAAATAACTAACTACATTTGCTGCTTAGCCAGCCTTTAAGCCTTCAGCAATTCTCTTTTTAATGTGTATCATAAACACACTTTAACATTAGAGCTATGGCATGCAATTGAAAAGAGGTATAAGAATTTGGATGTGGGAAACAACTCATTCCTTGTGAACAAGTATGTTGACTTTAAAATTATAAATTCTAAATCGGTTATGAATCAGGTGATTGAATTAAATGCAATTGCAATTAAGTGAAACGAAGTGGGAAAACCAATCTCTGAAACTTTTTAAGTGTCCAACATCATAGGTAAGTTACTCCATTCTAGGAAGGATTATCAAAGTTATTTGAAACATAAGAAAAGATCATTATCTTGGATGAATTGGTTCAACTTATACAAACTGACAAATGCAACCTATAAAATAGATAAAACCTCTAATAAAGTGAATAAGATAATGTGCATAACATTAAAGTTCCTACTTTATCATCTATTTTCAAAGGTGAGAATAAACTCACAAAAAGGGGCAAAAAAAAAACTCGTCAAAGAAAAAGAGAAAGTCCAATAAAATTGGAAATGTCTCCAAGAATAAGAAAGGATCTTGTTATGTGCGTAGAAAAAATGGCTCTCTTGCAAAGGTATGCCACTTTCCCAAAGTTAATAAAAATGAAGCAAGCATAGTGACCAAAAATAACATGGTTGCAATGTTCACTAAAGTTTTTATGGTTGATAACCGAAAAGATTAAGGGATTAACTCTAGTGTAATTTGTCATGTTAATTCCTTCAAAGGTGAATTCAAAAACTATGTAGAGATTAATAAAGACATATCAGTTTTAATGGTTGTTAGAAAAAGGACCACCAAACTTCCTCTTCCTTTAGTATAGTTCTAATTTTTTAATATATTTATAGTATCTTAAATCTTAGGATTAGATTAATTTATGTTAAAAAACTTGATGACCAGGGTTTCAAAGTTGTGTTTGATTCTCAAAAGTGATCACTTTTAAAAAAAGGTCATTTGTGGGAAAGGGCTATGCTAGAAAGCAAGGATGTTCAAAACCAAAGAAGCAAATTAGTAAACATGAAAATCTTATTTAGAATATCTAGGTATGTAACTAATTCATTAAACTACTTTTATGATAGTCATAAGATATGTTTTTTTTATGTGATAAAATGTTAAATTGCACCAAGGTATATAACTAATTCATTATATTACATATTTTGACAGTAGAAAGATAGTTTCATATCTATGTGATTGAATGTTAAACTGCTTGTTAATATTTTAAATACTTGTTCTTAAGTAGAATACATGTTTATTTGAGAAATTATGTTAAAGTATTCTTATAATTTTTTTATGCAAATGGGTATATCCTTTAACACTCTATAAGTATGTGTTTTGATTGAAGTAAATAAAAGACATGTGAGTTTGTTAATTACTCTCATGATCATATTTTTTTAACTATGGTTATAATTTTTGTATGAAGCTTTTTAAAACTTGAGATATACATGCATTATGACATTTTTTGTTACATGATTGAACTTGAGATTTACGTTATGACTATTATTACTTTTATCATTTATGTGATTAAAATATATGTTTATGTTATTATTGTGTAAAATTTATGTTACTAGCATCTTTGATATTTAAGAAATCTTGAGTTAAGATTTATAAAGACTTCAACGAGAGAATTATCCATATTATATGCGTGATACTAAATATATAGTTAATAAAAGTGTATCATTTAAACAAAAGCTATTAATTTGGGAAAAATTAATATTGTGATAAATGAAGATGACATGTATACAATGTTCACTGAGAGTTAGTGAATAGAAAATCATAAATAATAATGGAGCTAATTCCAACAATAGGTCATGTCACTTATTCAAGTGTCACCTTTAAGAGTTAAAATGAAATCTTTTTTTTAACATTAAATTTGTTAAGAAACAAGTGTGAGTTTGAAAAATACAATTCCAACTGAAAGGTGAATTAATGAATTCAAAGGAAGATAATTTGGTAACCAAGATATGGACTACTCATAATCTTTTTTCTTTATTATTAAAGTTATAGGGGTTTCATTTAAATATAAGCTTAAATTACATCAAGTAGATGCGTAGAGACGTTGTTCTTAATGATGACATAGACAGGATTTATATTCGTCAAATGAAAAAGGTAGATACTCACGACAAAATGAAAAAGGCAAGACAATTGAATGGGCCAAAATCAAAGTCTTCATATTACAATGTATGTCAATTTTGAGAAGATAGATTTAAAATCTATCATAGTTTAAAGTGATTAACTTAATAAGATTAGATAATTTTGGAATCTATCATCATTTAAGATGTTAAACATATTACACAACTAAAGTGAATTTTGGATACAAGAGTTCCAAATTCATAAATGTTCTATTATTCATCATAAGTGATGCAAGTCACTTTAGATTGTGACAATCAAATTTATGTACATAAGAATGTATAACAAGTTCATTGCAATGAGAAACAACCATGTGTTGTAATAAGATAAGTGAAGTACTACCTACAAAATAAATGTTAGCAGATCCATTTACTAAACCCTTGCCAAGTGATAAAATAGCTATAGTATGAAAGATATGGGACTAGAATCGGTTATTTAAGATAATCTTGATTGGTAACAACTCTATCTTATTGACTTTGTTTACGAAATTGATCTTTCAAGTTTAAAGGATAATCTTTTCATTTGATAATCATTGTGTGTGAGAGTCAATGGATATTAATCTTAAATTGTTCGAGGAATTTATATATGTGAGACATAATATCCCAATACATCAATCTTTGGAAGAGTAAGGGTAATAAGAGTCATGAACCATTACTTGTAAAGTCTCTTATCTAAATGCATTGTTATTCATGGCTAAGAGGTTAACTAAAGAGTCTTTAATAGACTTGTAGCTCATTCAGGAGAGTCATATGTAAAAAAAAGATGTTGTAAACACTCTTGATAAGGTCTACCTATACAAGTAGAGAATTGAAAAGTTGTTTCTTATGGATTTACAATTTATCCTAAAATATTTGCAATCATAGGATTAAAGCGACGGCTCATGTCTATTAAATTGCTTTGCCCATTGAAGAACAGACAGGCCATTGTAAAGTATGAATATGTTTCCTTATATCTAATATTCAATCTAAAAGTTCAAGGCTTGGCCACATTTAGACATACATTTTACATAGGAACCTATTGCATTTTTCTTAGGTTGCATTGCATACATGAAAAATCTTTCTAGTGATAAGTGTGGGATTGTTGTATATACTACAAAAAGAATTTTTTGATAAGGTGTCTTAGATGATTTACAAATGTTTAAATGAATATAGCTTGCATCAATGTTGGAAAATGAAGTTAGGAAGTAATTTATAGGCCTTTGGAATGAAGATCGGCAAAAAGATTTGAATGATAAGTTAAAATTATAATTGTTACAATTCTATCAAAGCAATATGAATCCTTGAGGAAATAATTCGAATTCCTTGCAAGACTTTGTATTCTATAAAATTCTTACAAAAGGGATTAGAGTCCTATAATAGAGAATTAAAATCCTTCATTTGGAAATTCAAATAATTGCCTGCTGGATATAGTGTTTCATTTCAAAAATTGCGAGTCTTCGTCAAAGACATGCCTGATCATGAAAGGGCAAACACCTATTGAGGCTTACAAATATTTTATTTAACATTCATTTTATATACTACTTCTAATATCCTTACTTCCAATTCTCTTCAAGAATCATTTTTCTTCTTTCACTCTCTTTTTGGTTTATGGGGCATGTGTATTCAAATATAGCTTGAATTGTGATCGTGTTCCTCTTCGAGTACGCGTTGTATTCTGAGAATAATATTTTCAAATAGACCATTTGCGCTATAGTGAAAAAACTATTATCTTAAAGAAAGCTTTCGTCGTTTCATCTTTTTTTCTACCGTTTCTCTTTTTTAATTACATTAGTCTCAACCCCATACACAACAAGATCTCCAAACATCACACTCTTTCCATATTAGATTTTTGGCGCAGTGAAGGAACACAGTTAAGTATGGCAGTGCATCAATTTTATAATTTTAAATCCTAATCTACTAATTAATTTTAATATATATATATATATATGTATACACATTTTGACAGAAAGTTTGCAACTTTTTAGTTTAGGTGGTGTGAAAAAAGGGAAATGATTCCCAATTTCCCACACGTTAATAAGAATGCATCATTCGCAAAACTGTACCATCCGAAAAATAAAAGAGGTTGAACTCGAATAATTTTGGAGATATTTTGATCCTTATATGAAATAAATTTACCTTCAAATCTTTTTCTGCTAAAACCATAAAAAAATTCAACAAACGTGAAATTATATACAAATAATATTGATGATTTTATACACTGGTAATGTATTTAACCCTCTATATATATATATATATATATAAACAATGAAAAATGGGCATGGGCATAACTTGATTGAATTATGATAGTCACACAAACCCAAAATCCAACTCCTAGCACCGAAAGTGATTTGTGGCTTTTGTTTTCAACCCATCAAGGTATATTGTCTTCTATCCAAAATAGTACCAATTAATACCTTTTTGTTTTATTTTTTAAAATAAAAAAATAATTATACACAGTGACAATCCTAACCCCCTTTTTTTTCTTTTAATCAAACATTAACATCAAATTACCTTATTACATAATATAAAAGAGATTATCGTAATTCCTAAGCAACAATTCTACATTAAATTTCATTGAATTTTAGATCATAAACTCTACTTGAAATAAAAAAGATTAAGAATTTAGCTAATCCATTAACATCTATTCATCTGCGACAAGAGAGAAAGTTATGGATTCGATTTACCTTTCGTTATTTTTCTAATATTATAAATGGTTTTTATGAAAAATGAATTAAAATATAATTTTAAATTTATATTAAATTTATTCAACCAAATTGTTGATTGATTTATTTAATTTAAAATAAAATAGATTTTGCTTGTGTAATCTAATTTAATCTAAATGAAAACTGCGTTATGAATTAAGTACGTTTATTTCCCCTTTCAAAATTTCTAATTCCAACAAATCATTCCAACAAATCACAACAATGCACATTCCCCAATATTAATATTCCGTACCTTAACATTATTCAACGTTTTTCCATTTTAATTCCAATTCTCCGTTCTTCCCTTTTGACTTTGTCTTCCCATCCCTTCCATTTTCCTTGTCTTTGTCTTTCAAGTTTCAACTTCATAAATTGCCTTCTAAAACATTCACTGATTGAATAATTCCATCATCAATCATCATTTTCCCCATTTCTCCCTTCCAAAAATCTCTCTCTTTCTATCTTCAACAACTTCTCGAGGTTTATTTTTGTCTCAAAATTTAAATAAAGAAAAAGCAAAAGGAAGAGAAAACTCATCAAGTTTCCTTAAAATTTTCTATTCTCTTGAATATGAGGGGTTGTTCATAGAGAGGATTTTCCTTTTTAAATAATGATTATATAGCTTTTTGCCCGACCCGGAAAATGCCCATGGACCGAACCCTACAATCGGAGAGCATGAGATCGCCGGCCGTACTGTCAATCGAATGTCTAAAAGGGAGTTCAAAAGCCGATGAATGGACGGGAGACATGCTCCAGACCGGCGATATTGTTGAGGAGATTCGCATTGGATCCGGCTCAGGGGTGACCCATAAGGCACCTTTTAAAGGCGGCAAGAGCGGAGTCCAGAGGATCCTTCACAGCTCCTATAAGAACAAGGAGACCTCGATTCTCGTCCGAGTCAGGCGAAGCGGCGACGAGTTCGCTCAGCTGCAAGCGTGTATCGTGCCTAACGAGTCTGGCGGGAAAAAGCAATATATGTTGAGGTCTATAGCGGATCCCAATTACGCTGTCGGGTTCTCGGATCGCACCGAGTCCGAGTGCTTCGAGTTGCAAGGTGAGTTCTCTCTTTTTTTTTTTTAGCCACCGAGTTGGCCCGTCGACTAGAGTGTTATTTCTTTTCTTTTTAAATAAAAAAAAAAGAAATTCGGAATTATCGTTGCTTAACTTCGTACTTTTCGATTTTGTCGTTGGAATCGCTGTCTTCTATTCGCTACACATCTTGTCTTAAGACACGTGTAATAATAATTACTTTTCTTTCAAAAAACCTTTAGTAAATTTAAAATCTTTATTATTTTATACTTACAAATAAAATGATTTTTTAGTTTTATTTTATGTGAAATCCATCGGATTTTTCTTTTATTCTTTATGATCCATGCTTGCTTTTTGGGTTGACAAGTGGAAATCAGTTTAATAATGTTTTAATTAAATTAAACATTACTTAACGCTGACACTTAGTTTTGAAATTGTAATGCAGACAAAGTTTTTGAG
>JBBYHO010000021.1:8997250-9019964 GCA_038382025.1 Adansonia gregorii
AAATATATATTTTTTAAAAATTTAACATTACTAATTTAATAATTTTTTTAAACTTTAAAATATAAATAATTTAATATATTTTTTAATTTTTGTACTATAACAATATATATGTTTTTTTACAAGATAAAACTGTATAATATATATAACTACAAAATAGTAAAATTTTTTATAGTTAAAGATAATAAATAATTTTAAGCTAAAAATTAATTTTCAAATTGCAAAAATAATTATTTTTATTAATTTTTTTAATTCGAGTTATCAAATCTTGACGTTAACAGCAAATTTCAATATTTTATTCCTTTTATCGTTATGGATTTATGGTTAGGATGAAGCATGGCTTTTAACAAACCTGTCAATGTAATGTTAAACGGGCCTTAGTCACTACCAGTACCATTAGCTTTGTTATGATAAAAATGGAAGCTTAGCTTTGGGCTTCTAATATGACGTCAACTTCATTTCCCCCTTTTTTTTTTTGATGGTGATGTGCAGATATTCTCAAAGCTTTTTTTTTTTTTTCCACTCGATGATAATATTTTATTTGTTGTGTTAATTGATCAAAAGAATCTTTGATTTGCTTGATTACAACCATTATTACAGTTGAAGTGTTTTTCAAAACCAGCTTTTACTTTTCACACCTGAGTTCCATTGGTGGGCTCTAGTGTTCAGACTAGAAAAGCATAACAGCTTTAGAAAAGGAGAATCTTACTCCCGGCCCCGAATCTAGGTTGAATCATTGTTGTCTTGCACTAGTCTTGGGACTTATAATTCTAAACCATTGATCAATGATTACTTAGGGACTTACAGTACTTGTTCAAAATGGAATTTATCATATTCTTTTTAGTCTCTTCTTAGCTTAGAATTTCATAACATGAAATGATGGAATCGTGGAAAGCATGATGATTGATGAACATAAAACATTGTTTGCAATTGTTAGAGTGACTACCTTTGCAACTAATAAATAATCCTTCAGAATTGGTAGTAGGGACAGCCTGCAGAAATGTAACTGTAACAATTTTAGTTGAAAGATGGGTGATATCCTCAAGATGACGATCGGTACCCACAAATACTGTGTTTATTAGATTTGCCAATATGATTTGTGTTACTTTTTTAACATTACATTTTTCTATATACTGTTTATTTAATTATTGACCCGTTCCATGACTAAGTTTAATTCTTATCCTTATTCCTTAAACTGGTATACAGGACAGGATGCCCTAGAATAGTTAGTCCATACGTCTGGCTTTTTAAATTTCCTCCAATTGTTAAGTCAGTAAGGACCGCCTACATCTTTGTCCCTGTACTGATTTTTTTTTCGCCATTCCTTATCTCAACTGGCACCAATGGTGAAAAAAAAAATTCGAACTCGTACAAAGTATGCTTCTATAAGTTTTAATATCAGCATGCATGTATTGTCCTTGCCAATGCCACTTAAAGGTCACTGTTCTCAACTAATATAGTAATTTGCGTTGCTGGATTTATTCTTTGGATTAGAATAATTCAATAATCGGTTTAAATAGGTAAATGGAGTGTTGATAATCCTTTCTATTTCACAACGTTTGCCCCTGGGTGATCGGTATACTTTAATCGTTGCATAGAAATTCCCTAGAAGTATCGATAAATGTTCTGTACTGACCCATAACTTGTTGAAAAATAGTAGTATGAATATTTTTCTTCAGTTTTTCTAATTTCTGATGCAATGTTAAATAATGGCTTGGCAGCTTCAAGGAACTCCAGGATGGTAAGTGAACTATCGAGAACAAGGCTTCAGGATGGATATGTCTCATATCCGTGGGAGAGGAGGATGCAGGAACTGCTGTCAGTTCCGAACTCTAGTCGGTTTCTCTCTATTCTCCTCCTTCCAAAAGCTTCAGATCGAGTGGCCTCTCGATACAATGACTTGGAGGATACCCTTGCTCGAGCAAATGCTTGGCTTACTGCATCTCAGGCATCTGGGGTCCCGATCGTTTTCATGAATATCCAGACTGAATCCCTGCTAACCAAGGTACTACATCTTCTCTCTGCTTTACCTTCCATCTCATGGTGTAGGAAACCAAGGGGCAGGATAGGGTTCAAGCCTTCGAGGCAATTCTCTGATCTGAACTCTTAGGGTACCCACTCTCACAGGTTGACCAGTTAGGATAAGATGATTCATTTTCATCTGATTATTGGAACTAATCTTTCTTCTTTAATTTTTTGAGCAGATCTCTGGAGAGACAGCCTCAGCCACCGTAAATGCTGGGTCATTATCTGATTTATCGAACCTAGCCAACGCAAGCCTATATGGTTTTGAGGACTACCATGGGGTTGACATTGGAGTTGTTCGAGCAGTTCGTCTATGGTATGCCCCGCTTGTGGAAGAAATTGCAATTGAGATCAAACTAAAAGAGGATGACACAAAGCTTGGGTTCGCCATTAGCCGCACAGAAGAGGTGTGCCATCTGATTCTCCATGATTGTGACTCAATTCTAGGGTGAAACTAAGATTTTTTTTAATGGATGCGAGATTTTTACCAACATATTTCTCATATACAAGACCTTGATACTTATAACTTTTGCTTATTGTCTTCTCTGCAATAACAGGGATTCATCTATATATCATCTGTTATTGATGGTGATGAAAATGCGCCTTCAACGAGATCAGGACTCAGCACTCTTTACAAAGAATCAGTGAGTGCATCTAGGCTGCTGGTTGTCTCAAGATTGTCAAATCAGAAGGTTCTTCCATGGATGGTTTCTTCAACAGGAGCTGTTCGATGCTTCGATACTGTCTCCCTAAGTCAGAAGCTCTCACTACACCGGCATGCCAACGTGCCAATTCTAATGCATGTCTTCTTGTGGGATCAATCATTGGTTTCCCGAGGTTTTAGCAGCGTCAGGCTTCCGGTTCCCTCTTCACCAGTGTTACCATTGCCACCTGAAGTTAGATTAGCCCACCAACCTAATGACAATCAAATACTACCTCTGCCGCCAGAAGAACCAAATGAAAGCATAGCCACAAGCGAGCAACAGCTGGATCGCAGACTGCAGCGAGACACTGCTGGGGAGGTCTCCTTTAGATTTCATGATTTTTCACTTCCTAACAACTGGGTATGATTTTTGAACCTCCTACGAAAATTTCCTGGTTCATTGTGTAGATATAGAAAACTTTTACAAGTGGGGGAGTCCTTTGATCTACAGTTAGGCAGCTTGATCCAGAAAATCCAGAATAAACACGGATATAGTTCACGTCACACATCATAGTTAGAAATTGATACATGGTTTATGATGTATTCTTACATTGTTGGTTTGTATGTCATATAGGAACTTTGTGGCATTGAGTGCCCTTCTTCTTCTTCCTTTTTTTTTGGGACATTTCTTTTGTATGTTATGTTTTTCCTTTTGTGTTTCGTTGGCATTTCCTTATTTATACTATTAATAAAATTTAGGGTTCAAATTTATCAATGATTTTTTTATCTAATATAATTTTACCACTATACTTTTAATTCCGAGTAAGTTTATTATTGTAATTTAAATTTTAAAGATTAAAATGTAACAATAGTAAAATATTCCGTTATATCGGATATTCTGCTAGAAATTGTTTTATAATTCAAAAACAAATTGTTTTCGTTATTTCAATGCTGTTATAAATCCCTCAAGCCATTGGATCTGTTTTATTTTTATTAAAGAAATCTTTTTTTTTCTCTTATTATTACTTTTGTATTTAAATAAATATTCCAGAATTGAACAAGAAAGAGTGGTTATTAGTACTTGTCCACTTGTCGTAATTAGTGTCAGGACTCCCGGATAATGAACCTTGCGACTTTGAATAAAGAAACCTTATTGGCCATTCCACTGCACACGGATCGCCGACTCTAACAACGTTTATTAACCGTCGATTTGTAGTATCATCCTCGCAACCGTACAGATTTATTCATTTGAAAAATTTCCAAGTTCCCGCCTCCGCGTGCGCTCTCTCTCAATTTCCCCAATATATACTCCCAAATTCACTTCCCTTTCTCGCCGCTCTTTAATCGAATCTGTTGTTTCTATCAACTTGCTCTGTAAGCAGACAAAATTTAGTCTTCCATCATTTTCTATATCTTTCCCGGCCAGGTAAGCAATGGCTCGTACTAAGCAAACAGCCAGGAAATCAACGGGAGGTAAGGCGCCACGTAAGCAGCTGGCGACGAAAGCCGCCAGGAAATCGGCCCCAGCCACCGGAGGGGTGAAGAAGCCTCACCGTTTCAGGCCTGGAACGGTGGCCTTGAGAGAAATCAGGAAGTACCAGAAGAGCACGGAGCTGTTGATCCGGAAGCTTCCATTCCAAAGGCTGTTGAGGGAAATCGCTCAAGATTTCAAGACGGATCTAAGGTTCCAAAGCAGCGCTGTCGCCGCACTCCAAGAAGCCGCTGAAGCCTATCTGGTTGGGCTGTTTGAAGACACCAATCTCTGCGCTATTCACGCGAAAAGGGTTACCATTATGCCTAAGGACATTCAGCTAGCTAGGAGGATCAGGGGAGAGAGGGCTTAATTGTGTACTAGTCCCTTTCTAGGGTTTTTTAAAAGTTCTATTTCTAAAAATCTTTGGATTTTTATTTTTATTTTTTTGATTTTTGAATGATGAAATGTATGTTTGGGAAATCTAATCGGAGCACTTGCATTGGTTTAATCTTTGACAGCCTTCGTTTCGATTCCTTTTTGGATTTGGGCTTTAATTTCCCTCTTTATACCTTCGATTATGCGGATTAGAACAAAATGCTTCATTTCTTAAAAAATAAAATTATTTGTGTTTTATTTTAGTTAAAAATACATGTATATCTGCATTTCATCTTTTAAATAAGTAACATTAAGATAATTATTTATATTTATTATTTAAATAATATTTTTAAATATTATATTTTTTTCATTTGTTAGTTTTCTTAAAATCTAAAATATATAATATTTTTAACAGCATCTGTTTTATATTATTATTTTAATAATAAATATAAGTAAATAAACTTTTTTCATGATTTAATAATAATTATTTTTAATAAAAATATTATTATTTTAATAGTATAAATATTTCTAACATTTTACTAATAAATGGACATTTTCGATATTTTATATTAATAAAAATAATATTTTAATAATAATATATTTTTTAAATATTAATATAAATATATAAAATTAATAGTAAAAACTATTTTAATTATTTAATATTAATATTTTAATATTATATTATATTTTTTAATTTTAAAAATAATATTCTACAAAAATTTCTTTAAATCATCCAAATAATAAAATATTTCTATTATATATATATATATATATATATATATATCTGACTGGGTACGGCGGTAGGCTGTTTGCCGTCTGAGGCTTGTTTTAATTAGTCAAAAATGCAATATTTCGGGTCAGGCATTTAGAACCAGAAGGCCAATTTCAACCTCCAACCTGACCCGAACCGGACCCAGCTTGCTTGGCGCGGATAACCCCCCCCCCCAAAAAAAAGCTTAATTTTATTAAATGCTGTAAGCCTCAATGGCGGGAAAAAGGAAAATGCAACATAAAAATAAAGAGCGAATCACTTTGATCGTTCATAAGCAGTTGTTTGTTATAATGGATAAATATTTGGTTCCTTCCAAACCCTCAACTGAAAACCCTAAAACCAAATCAAGGTAAATGTTTCTTAATTTCTGTCAATTTCTATTCTATTTCTTTTTTCTGAATTCAATAATGGATGAAATTCGAAATGTTCTTTCCAATCCAAAGGCCGCGGCCATGGCGAAGAAGCGAGCTCGAACTGGACGGAAAGTTCGACGCCAAATATCGCCACAGCCTCTCTGGTCTCCTCATGCACTCTTATTCCGAGGTCCTTCAAATCTTCTTTGACCTTTTTTTAAAACTTTTTTATGTTCAGTTTTGTTCAATTACTGATCTTTGTTTTGTGATAAATTAGATTGGGACGTTTCCGCATTTTTATCACATTGATGGAAGGCCATGTCAAACCCATGTATGCATCAAACTGTTTTGGGTCATTAACAATTTTTTTTTATGAAATCTATTTTCTTGCCTCTTCGTACTCTATTTAATTTGTTGGATTATGACTTTAAACATCCGTTTCTAGATGAATAGGATTAACAACGTTGTGAACTCGGGTCGGCAGCTTCCATTCAGAATGTTTGTGCTTCTCTCTCTCTCTCTCTCTCTCTCTCTCTCTGCCCCCTACTTTTCTGGTGAACGTATATGTATATTTATGGGTTTTATAATTGGTATTACAAACTTAAAATTTGTCATTTGAAATCAATTGCCTTGGCTTTTGTCTTTTACTTTTGCTTCATGCTAATTCTTCAAAAAGTAAAATGCATTAATATTATTATGATAGGGATCTTTCTACTTCACTATGATAATTTGTACAGAATCACTCATGGAACATAAGCCACCTGCTTACCAGAAATAGCAACTAAGAAAAACCTTATCTGGGAAATATCAGAAATAATGATACGCATGAATTACGTCTCAAGCTTTCTTTTTTCTCCTGATGTTGATAGAGTTCTATTGTTATCCATTGTTAGGAAAATGCAATAATAGATCTTAATGACAAAAATAATCAGTTTTAACATCCTGGAAGCTAAATGTCAATGGCATGAGCTCGTATTTGGACCATCACACATTTCAAGTTGCATTAAGAACATTTTGGCATGATGCTGGAGCTTCAAGAAGATGCCATTAAGTATATCTTTTATATAGTTAGAATATCACTTTTGAGCGACTGAAATTTTAGATCTTTGAACTTCTTACGTAGTTTTTCAAGTCCCGATGTTTACTTGGACTGAGTTTTAAAGTGCAAAATTTTTTTTTGACTGGAGGTGTATGTTAAATATTTCAATTTAATTCTTAATTTCTATAATAGTATTTATTTTGATTCAGACTGAAGAATCACTGATAATTTGATTAGGCCTTTCTTTCCCAGGTTTATTTCCTTCTACAATTATGAGTTACTACAAGTCATACTCTTGAGAATTCAATTCATATAATCAATTAATCATCTTATTTGTTTTAACATTCAGTTATGCATTTTCAAGTTTTTTTAAACATAAAAATTGTTGGTGGTGAAGCCTTTTGATATCCTCTCTCTAGTTTTATTCTATTCACGCTTCTTGTCTCATTTCATAAGGTAGCTTACTATGATTCTTTTTCAGGCAAGGAATATCTGCAATTGACTTTGACAACAAGGTGAAACCTCAAAATACTTTTCATGAAATTATAGCTTCCAATATTTATTGATGATAAATTTGCCCTGCTAATCGTGTTTCTTGATGGGTTTTCTGGGTTTATACTTATTTAGCTCATCTATTAAGAATGACTTATATGTTGATTTGGATAAGTATGAGTGACATGTTTTGGACATACAATCAAACTTGAAGTAGCCTTGAATGTGGCCCTAGTTGTACTATTTAAAGTTTGGTTTGAAATATTCTAAATATATTTAGAACTTACCAAGCCATGTTTTGAAGGCAAACTTTGAGTTTATGAGAAGCCAGTTTTTCAAGTTAATAATTTGCGACCATTTTCTTTAGGCTACATGTTACTTGAGGGACAGATAGGCGGAGCTCTCTTGCATGCCATGAACGTACCCTTCATTCTCCAAGATTCGAACTTAAGATCTCCAATTTGAAAATTCAAGTTCTAACACAAGCAGACGTGACGAGGGTATAACATGTTTTCATATAATGTCAATTTGGATCTTGCTATTTAGGGGCTTGATGCGTGTAGAATGGGTATTTGCTACGGAATTGTTGTGTCCATTCATTCATGTGATAAGTGTCTAGACTGATCAAGGCTTGTAAATTATGATTTGTGGCTTATGGAGTTTTGTGTTATTTGCGGATGCAATGCGTTTGCACCCTACTATTAAAGAAGTCAACTATATAAGTTTTACATACTATGCTGCAATTTTTGTGACAAAGAATTAATCATTATTAACAAGAGATACTTGCTATTTCTTATTTTTTTTTCCTATCTCCCCTTTTCCTTTTATTTGCATTTTACTGTTCTTTTTGTCCTACTTTCTCTTCCCTCCCCAACTTTCGCTAATATTTTAACCAATAATTGTCTTCAGGGAATATACTTAGTTTCTGTGACAAAATCAGGGTGCTTGACCGTTCATGACTTTGAGACTTTATATTGTCAGAGTGTTGACTCGTTGCCATGTAAGTTGATCAACTAAAGGCTTACTTTCCACTTTTCCCTAGCTTACACAAGTGTCTAATGTACATTATGTCTTGAGTTGTGTACATTTGTTTAATTGAAAATTAAAATCATTAAAATCATTAAAATTCTTTTGTGACAATGTCCTGACATTTGGGGTATGTGCAAGTTATATATGTAGAAAATGTAAACAGAATCCCTGCACTTAAACAGCGGTTTTGTGCATTAATTAGACTGACATCAGGCAAAGATTGTTCATTGGTATACCTTTTTAAGCATGCTGCCTATATTCCTAGCTCATTGATGCTCATGGTTTGACTATATATCCAAAAACATGGTTTGATGTGCAACTTTTTGCATATTAGTGCATTAGGGTACAGTTATGACTAGGAGAGAGTGGAGTGAAAGGTACAACATGCATACTCTGTAATGTCTAGTAGTTTCTCATTTGATTGGTTGAGTCAATTTTTCATGTTAAATTTGCCACCTCAACCTTCACCGTCTTGGATCTCTGGTTATACAGTTATTTTGGTGACACTTATTGTGTCCTTATGTCATCCTGAAATTGGTTTAGGATTCAATGTGTCATTATTTAAGTCAGCCATTGGAGTCATCAACCTCTTGGATGGCCTGTTTTACGGTCATTACTCATTTTTGTGGCTCTTCCACATAGTTGCCCTATGCAGATATGCTTATGTCCTCATAGTGTTCTTTGGTGCAGTAAAAGACTGTATTGCATCTCTAATGTGGTTTGCATCATATTCTCAACTTCTACAGTGATCATTCTTAGTTGATTAGTAGGTCTTTGCTTTATGAGGATAATAATTCCACTTTATCTTACTAATAAATAATCTCGGACCAAGGATGATAATAAACTTGGCGGAACTGATTGCTTATTAATTATTTCATACTCTCTCTTTATGTCTTGAATTTCAAGTAGAAGGTACACTATTTCAGTTTTTTCTATCTGGACAATTTTGAATTGTATAAATGTTATTTACTCTTTTGTTTGTCCATTTCATTTTATTTATGATTTCTTAGCTGGAATAGTATTTAGTTCTGCTATGGTAAATTCTTTTCCATCCACCTTGTCTTTTCTATTATTTCTTTGGATTAGGCTTACGTGAAGACGAAAGCAAGCATTTAATGCACCTCTACTTGCAACGACAACTTGATGATGTTCGGTGGAATCTTGCTAACCAAGATGAGGTTCTGTTCACTTTCATATCCATATACTTTATACAGTTAGATATTGTATATGGTCAAAAGACATTTTACTTTATTGTTATTTGCACTTGCCGTATGCAAAAGATAGTAGTCAGCATAATATTGTTCCCCATATCAATTTATTTGACTATATGTAGTTTTATGGTAATTGGTTAATTTGATCAAAACCTACAAGATATGTGAGTGTTAGGGTTATTGGAGGATATTTTGAACAGCAGATGGACATATGCTGTAGTCATAAATATTTTTAGCTTATAAGATCATATGTCTACAAATTAATCTCCAGATCATATGTTGTAGTCATAAACTCTACAGTTATGTGGTAATATAACCATCGAGTTTACTAAATGTCATTAGTCATAATTGCCTATGTGTCCAAAAACCCTAAACTGATAAAGTTTACAGTAAATTTACCGTTTTCTTAGTTGGCATATTTACTTTGATGATGACATTTTCAACTAGTGTGCCAATAGTGATTTCTATTTTACCTTTTAGTTTGTCCTGGGTTGTCAACGCTCCAAACGTTTGCCTTTAGTTTTTATTTGTTTATAATAAAATTAATTATATTATTGCTAATTTATTTTTAACATTTAGGGTTCTAGGGCAGGAACAGATCCGGTTGTCAAAACTTTATTGCTTGCTTATTGAAGTTTCTTGGCTTCATAAATAAATAAGTGAAAACCACAGTTTAATTCAAGAAATATAACATGTACATATGGATTAAGCCTCTGGAAAATTTTCAGATGATAAAATTTGACAGATGCGATTTACATCTAATTTACCCATTTTAACTTCTAGATATATAAGTTTAATCAGCAAGCCCTGTTTTATCTCCATTTAAAACTGCAGTTTCATACTGGGATTGCCTGGGCTCTTTGTCGGGCATGCGTAGTTAAGAGTTTATAGTTCAGCTTTCCTCTTTTACACCTCCATGTTTTTCTAATTTTATTTCAAAAGCAATGATCAAATTGTTTTATGCATCTGGTTTGTAGCGTTAATTATACTGTGAATACTTTAATGGATTGTTCGTAAAGTGGTTGTAACTGGCTTAATAGCATAATTTCCTCTTGGACTTCTACCCTTTGACATGATTGTTAATATTTTGCTAGGTTGCGTGTGCTTCTGTGAAAAGCAATGAAGTACTGATCTTTGATATCGGCTATATCTCTTCTAAGCCAGTTGAGGTAAGTTTCTCTTTTGGTTTCCCTATCATATATGATAGTCTCTTTATTGAAGCTGATGATTACCGATCCCCTTGTGGATCAACTAATCGTACATTCATGTCTATCTGATAGTTGTCACTTAAATATAATAGTTGGGTTCTTTCCTGTCAGCTTAAGTTTTTGGGGGTAATTGGTCATCCAATTTAACATGGTATCAAAGCTCTCGAGTTCGAACTTTGGCAGCTATTTCCCCGTTTTAATATATCTTTACCTTTTGTCTCCTTGCCTGGCGGGCTGTGCATTGTTGTTCGAATTCTTCTTCAGTTTTCACCTTTCTTTTCTACTTGGGTTCATGTACACCCACTTATCACTAGTCTGGCTTGCATGTGAGGGGTGTGTTTGAATTTAAATATAATAGTTGGGCCCTTTTCTATGAGCTTAAGCTTGGGATAATTGGTTACCCAACTTAACATTGATATGGTCCAGAATACTTATAGTATGTAATTAATAAATAAAAACATTTGCTTTTACTGAAATCTACTAGGATATTCACCCTTTTTTATAAAGACCAGCTAGGGCATTGTTTAGGAGTAGATTGCGTATTTTCTATTATGAGGTGTTTATGAAGTTCTATATACAGAAAGAAGATTGGCTCCAGGGACTTGCCGAGAAACTTGAAGTGTTTAGATGATAATTACTGAGGTTGGATTCACTGAACGCCTTTTAAAATGATTATGAGGATCATGAAGAATTGAATATTTCACTTTGCAGTTGGTAATTGCTTTCAGTGCTGAATACCATAACCATGCTACGACAGTACTTTTGCAGCAGCACCAAAATTTCATCTATCCTCTGCTATTTAGCCAGTTCAAAATTTGGTGGCTTGGTAAAATTGGGCTCAAATTTGTGGGAAATTGCTTAAATATGAATAGATGTATTTTGTAAGGTAAAGAGAATTTTTGAGTCTTTATTAACTTTCGGTTAATGAAATTAAGAAAGCTTTTGGTCCCAAAAGAAGTGGACTTTGAATCTATAGTGTTGACAGGGTAGGTTAAACATTGAGCGAGTATATAATCATTTAGTTATAAGCCATCTGGTTGGGAATAGTACATCTGAATCTGATAGACAGATCCATTATCTGGCATTTATTCATGGTAGGGAGAATGACAAAGGAAGTTGTCCTGGATCGGTTGATTTTTCCAGTTGGTTGTGTCTTAAGGGTACTTGAAGGCAATTATGAGTGACTGCATTTATGAGATTTGGAGTTTAAGCCCGATAAAGTACAGTGGAATTTATATTTCAGCTGTAGTTAATTCAGTTTCCTTGTTGAATCTGAGCTAGTTGATATTAATAATCTTTTGCGTCATTACTTCTCTCAGCTTTGCACCCTCTTCTGCATTTTGTTTTCATTTCTGGCACTGCACACTTGCTTCAGTGACTATTTTTGGTTCCCTTCATGCGAATTTTTTTTAACTTTTAAATGCATGTTATTTATCCAATATTGCATGGATCCAGTTTAGCTCCTAGTTTAGCCTGTAATCCAATCTGTGACTGAGAGGGATTCAAATAGGTTTTACCCTAGTCATAATTTCCATTTATGTGATAAACCCCTTACATAAAATTATACAGTCATTAGTTATATTCTTTTCTTCAAAACTTAACTCTCAAGGAATTCTTACAGTTTGCTTATATTGGGCAATACCTTCATTTTAATTTATCATGACAATTTTCTTCATTGTTAACCCAGGTGTTAAGAACAAGACGCACTCTCTCTGTTCTTGGTTCTGAAGTCTGTAAGGGTCTATGTAACATAGCTTTCACAGCAACTGATGATTCAAGGTTGGTCAAAGGCTGAGAAAAATCCTTTACCCCTGCCCCCCAAAATGACAAAAAATAAATAAATAATTATGAAAAAAAACTATAGTAACTGTTCAGGCTTGTCTTGAATAAATCTGAACATGGTTTTTGAAGTACAGTTATATTATTTAGTTAAATTGACCGTTTCATATTTGAGAAACCACTTTTGATGGCGAAGTACAAAAACATAAAAGCATCTGACTTTGGGAAACAAATTTGAGTGGCCTGATATCGACTCATAACCACATTTGAGAATATGTTTTATTTTATTTTCAATTTTGTTGTGGCCTAAGAAGCTTAGTAGTTTATTAGAGGTTTGTCTAGAACATTCTTTTTGTCTTTCCTCTGCATATTTGTCTCCTTCATATTAAATTTATGCATAGAATTTCCTGCAAAATTTTCTTTTCAACATGCAAAGCTATTATTAGGTCATTCTAAATTATTTGAATCATCCTATTTGTTAGGTCATTCTAAATAATTTGTACAGCTTATGTTGTTCTTTTGAACACTAACCAAAAATCGAAAAAAGGAATCACCTGTAACGTCTATGGTATTCGAAGAGACATTGTTGTGATGAAGGGCTAGTTGTTAGTCCTTTTTTTCATACTTTGAAGTAGCACTTAAATTTTAGGTACGGATACATGTTGCTAACAATTTTCAGAAAATTTTAGCCATCTTTGCTGTGGAAGAGAGTCAAGAGTCTTTGTTGGTGAGAAACAAGCTAGTACCCCTTTGTCTTTTGATAAACTTGTTTAGTCATCTGTGACCTGTACCCTAATAAATCTTTAGAGTGCTCAGATCATTGCCTGGGATTGGGGGTCCTGACTTGCCAAGCAACAAACAAATTGATAGTTCAGCCACTTTGTGGCTTAAGTCTTTGTTTAAGCAGTCAGGCTTTGGAATTACTATCTTCAAGAAGGATTTGAACCCGTTTTTTTTGAATGCCAAGTTAACTAATATATTATTTCCCCAAGCAACTCTTATTTTTGTTGAGTCAGCATGTGATTTTTCTGATGATTTGGGGATCTGTAAATGGAAAGTTTTAATTTAAATACTGATAGTTTTTTTTTTTTCTGGTTTTCTGTTCCAAAATGGTTATACAACATATAAAGGCTGTCATCTTTTCAATATTGCTAATGTTGGTTAGTCACATTGTGTTGAATTGATTTAAATTGTAGTGCGAGTTGTGTTCAGCTGCCAGTATTAACTTTTTCCTTCCTGATGGTTGATTGCTGTAGGTTAATTGCTTCTGATACGCATGGTGTAGTCAATATATGGGATAGAAGAAAGAGCCCTATTCCTTGCCTTGAGCTTATAACTGGTCCCCGTAGCACCATCAATACTATCCAACCACATGTGGAAAATCAGGTTAATAAATTGAGGATCTCATATTTATTATTAAATTTACTTATCTGAATCTGTAGGAAAGATGTTTTTGTGTACATTATCCTTCCTTTTTTCTTATAAGAGATGAACATGAGACTTATTCTATGTTATATGTTATTAAGCTACTCAGGCTTGCCTAACCCTTGTTACCTTCCTTAGAATGGTTGAGGTCCAAGGTTCGAATCCCCAATCCCCCTTGTCATCTTCATATGTTAAGAAAAAACAAATAAAAGTGGCAAGATTAGAGTTTAGTTTGCTTATGGTTTAGACTCATTGGTTCCAACTTGAATTATAGGTGCATTATAATGTTGAATTGAGGATTCGCTTTAATAGTCAAGCTGTCTGGTAGATCTGAACTTTCAGATACACGCATCAAGATATTGTTGAAATTTCTGCTAATTAAGAATAATCTTTTCATGCATTTATTACTTGTCTGAATGTTGATTTAGTTAAATATGACCAGTAGGTTCACAAATGAATCTTCTATGGCATTTATCTTTGCATCTACAGATACGTTAAGGTCCAACAATTCACAACCTGACACACCTTAGTACCCTAGACTCAAGTGTGTTGTTGGCATTCCCCAGGCTATTCTTGGCATTTCACGAACAATTTTGGAGGCTGAATGGCATCCGCCCCACCCCACCCCACCACACACACACAAGCACACCCATCCACCCTCATGTATTGGTGTTCTCGCTAGTTGGAAAGAAGAAAAAGACAAGGAAAAAAAGACTAGGAAAAGATAGAGAGAACCAAAAGTTTGAGGGGATAAGGAAACTAAAAAACGAAAAAGTAAAATTGAAGGATATATAGCATGAAAAAGATATGAACAATAATATTATAAATAAAACTCGCATTGATCATATAATCGATTAAATGAAAGAAAAGGAATTGTACAAATGTTTAGTATAATCAATGAAATAAAATCCAAAGTTATATGTAATACTCTTTGAAATGCATAACTATTACAGAACTAACATAATAATACAAATTTAAAACAAGGAACATAATAATATATTAATGCAAATTAATGACATTAACATATGAAATAATGAAATCAATTTTAAAACCTATTTGTGCTTTTTATATAGTAATTATAATATAGTTATTTCTAATTTAAACAAATGAGATGTTGTACATCAGTTGAAGTTTGAGTTTGTCCCTCTAAGTTTAACGAATTTAATACTAGTAATTTTATTGGAAAATGATACATGGAAAATTGACGATGGTGTTAACATTTTGCCTTTAATTTCGATGTTGTGGTATTCTGGTGATAACATGTCATGATAGGGTTCGTTAATTTTTTTCCAACGTGGCACATATCTATATGAAAAATCACATTTTATTTAACTACTTTGTCATTAACACATTTTTAAAAGTCTACATAATAGTTTTTAGTACTTTTTTTTTTATATAAAAATAAAGGTTTTTTTTGTGCTAATGTCTGCCACTTGACCAAAAAAATTTAGGTTGGTCTTATGGTATAAACAGAATGGTCACATGGCCTAAACTAATGGCCAAATTCTTACATGTTGTCAATTGATCTTACACGGACTCTTAATAGAAGTGTAAGTATTAAATTCATGAAAATTAGGGTTGAGAAATTAAAACCGCGAGATTTGAATGGTAGAAGTATGAAATTCAGACTTTGATATTTTTTTTTTTTTAAGAACAATGATTTTTGGTTTAAAATATACAGCACGGGTGTTTATAACAATTAATAAAAAAGTTTACCCAATTTACTAGAAAAAAGAAAGAAATTGTTAGCCATAGTGACTCTAGGGCGCACTTCTATGTTGGTTAGCATTCAATTTACTTGAGTGTTAACATTATATTTTTTGTAATTTTGCTTCTTTTAAGGTAGTAAGTATCAGTGGTGCAGTATAATTTGTAAAGTTTTTAAAATTGCACTAAATAGAAGGATGTCTAGATGGATTCACATTCTTTGAAAGATGCCATGCAATTTATTGTTAGAAATGCTTTTTTTTTTTTGAGCTTTTGAATAGTCTTTTGCCTTGATAAATTCATTTACTGCAGACCATTTTTGGTGCTACTAAGGATGGCAATATTTATATGTGGGATCTTCGTGGAGGCAGAACATCTGCTGCTTTTCAATGTCATAATGAGGCAAGTCATTGAAGTTCTAACTTTTTTTCTTATACACACCACTGGAACATGAATCTTTTGTAAGAAGGAACCCTGTATAGATGTTAAAATTAGTTCAAAATTTTGGTCATTTACTCTTAAATACTGAATCCTGTCCTTCTGAGAAATATTCATTCAGATAAGCCTAGATTTGAAAATATATATTTTGCATGCCTTCGTACTTCAGGAAAATGCAAGTTTGTGTTTGACTGTTTGTACTTCTAAACTTTAAAAAGCTTCCAAATCAATGTTCCTGCTTTTGTAAGCTGTCAGATCTTTTACTTTTATATTGTGCAGCTCAATGTATAATTCTTCCATAGAAGTCAAAACTAAGCCCTTCTATTATGACAGAAAGAATACTGAATTCAGAATATTGAACAATTTTGGAACTTAATTGTAATCAAGATGCACAATAAATATCGTTTAGTCAGTTTTTAGTTTTGAGTTATGTATTATCCCCAAGATTTTATATATGGAGGACCTGTTTGTACCTAACCTCCTGATGATGAAATATTTGTTTGTACCCTCTTGACATGTTGCATATTGGCAAAAGTCTGCCAGACTATTGCTGGCATTAGCATCCATGCTTAAGAAAAACCATTCAAGGGTGCAGCAGCCATCATAAGCCACCTTCTTATCGCTGTCAGGATCCAGTCACTGATAAGTTATTTTATGCATATGGTTAATATAGCTTTGGAATTGATGCTTGTGGTAACATTAATGATGTTTTCACTCATTCAGGCAGGTCATCCACCTTTAGTATCTTTGAAGTTAGCATCAATGCTTGCAAAGATTGGATCTTTAAAGGTATGCTGTGATAAATTTTGGCCATGTTGTTTCCCTCAGGAAACACATTTGCTTCTGTTAGATTTTCATTTTCAAAGGGCCTTAGATAAACTCATTGCCTGTGAAGGACCATATTTATGAATGTCCAATATCCTGATGTGTACTTGTTCACAAAAGTGCATTTATTATCTTTAAAGAATTGTGATTGTCCTTAATTGATCAGGAACTACCAGAAATATTGCTTGATATATAATGTGAAATAAGTTCTTCATTTAAACACTTGTAGATTGAAGGGTTCATAGGATACATGTGAGTAAACTGTCATGTTAAAGTAAAACCAGAATCACCCTAATTCCTTTTGAATAATTTTTTCAGGCACAATCAGATATTGTTCCAAAGGAAATACACTCCATTGATCTTGATCCTTCTTGTCCATATCAATTGGCATTCCATCTAGATGATGGTTGGTACGTTGTCAAATGAACACAATTATTTTTTCTTTAATTAATAATTTAGTCTGGATTGTTGCTTATGTTCACACTTTTCTATCACATTTTGTTGTTGTTATCTATCGGTGCTTAATAAGCAAAGAAAATAAATTTTTAGGGTTACATGTGGTACTGAACTATAGTGAAATAGTCGATTTGATGCCTAAAGAAAAAATATTCACAATCAAGTACTTCAACTTTCATTCCATTAAACAAATTGTACATCTCGCATCTTCTGTGGTCAAACGAAATCGATTCCTTTCCCCTCCCTTCTATCTCTTCCTTTCCCCTCATTCCCTCTTTTTCCTTTCTCTCCCCCATTTTCTCTCCCTAAAACATTTTTGACTTCTTTATTTTTCTATTTTCAAAAATAAAATTTTTTTAGAAAAAATAAAAATGACATGGCATTCTTATGCACATGAAAGATAATTTGGCATTTATAGGATGCTCGGCATGTACTCATTGGTTGCTTAAGAATATCATTTTTTGGTTAACAAAGTTTGCGATTGCAAGGTATGCAATTTGCTTAACAGAATGAAAGTTGGAGTACATAATTGCAATTTTTTCCCCTCAGGCATGAAATTGAAAAATTTCAACTATACTTTGGGTACTAAATGTGCAATTATTGCATATAATTCTTTCATCAGTCTCTACGTATTCGGAAAAATCAACAGAAAACATACCCTACCTATTCATTGGTGTTGATCTTGATTCTACTGATTGTGGACATAATTAGCCAAAGATTATACTCTCAAGAAACAAACATTTCCTATGAGTGACTACCGTTTTAGGTTTTGAATCCCAAGAAAGCATCAGGAGTTTCTTAACCTCACTCTGGAAGAGTTGCTGTGGAAACTTAATATGCTTAGAATTCATTTGTGTTAACATTTAATTAGAAGGTTATAACTAAATATTATTGGCCCCTGGACGCAACATACTCGTATGTATCTCATAATTATAATTTTCGTTTGCCTCTATGATAATTTGCATTGGAGACCAGGAAGATTTGACCCCCCAAATGACGTTTTCTTTTCAATTCCTCATTTCATGCAGGTCAGGTGTTTTGGATATTTATAATTTAAGAGTTACACATGTTCATTGCCCTCCTCCAGCTTGGTTGTAAGTAAAGTTGAATAAATATGCAATGTTATCATACTTTTATAGTAACATATTGGGAACTTGAGTATGATATCTGGACATTTAGTTCTTTTCTTTATTTTGTTTTTTAATTTGAATTTGCTAGGAATGGGGCTAGCATATCAACTGATCTACTATACTTGAGAAAACCATCATGGCTGCCAACATCTTCTGTAAGAGTTTTTTTATGATTTTATCGCTGGTTTTTCCTTGGTCAATTTCCTTTCCTGCAATATTATAAAAAGTGGTCCAGTTTGCTATTACCACTATGCGTAATTGTTCACAAAATTCAGGATAATCAAGTTACTTGAAGGGGAAATAAATACTGGTCACATTAAAGGAAACCCAACTTTTGCGCATTGTGCAGCCATCTACTAAATCATGTTCATATAATGCTTCAATTTCTTTTTGACTATAGATGATGCAACACTTTCATTCTTTTGACAACTTAATTCTATGATTGTTGCCTACCTTACGGTTCTAAGTAAAACACTACCGTTATGATCAACAGTATAATTCAATACCCAGCAGCCTATGCAACACATTGCCTTTTCTGGGTTTTTTTTTTTTTTTTAAAAGACTAGGAGCTCAGACAGCTATGCCCTCTCTTGTAGCCCAATACGCATTAAAAGAAAAAAAGAAATTATCTGACGATATTATTTGGCTGGTGCAGATTTATGTGGTTGGTTCGTCATACAACAGCGGCATTCATATTTTAGATTTCTATCCAGATACAAGCTCTCCCAGCCACGTGGAATACAAGTAAGGGACTCCTTAAACTTTCTTACAATAGCCATCAGTTTTTCTGGAGGTTGAATTGGTTATTTTGGGTTGGACACATGGTTTACATCTGCTTGCCTGATGAAAGCGTGTCAAATCTTTGTATTGTTGTTCTGCAAGAGTGAATCAAAACAGGCTGTTCTGTCCATGTAGTCATAAATGTTTGCTTATAACAGAGTCTATTTTTTCTCTTGTTAGGCAACATACTATTAATTTTCCCTCCATGCTCGAGAGGCAGGGTGAGTGGTTGCAGTAGGCCTCTTTTTGATTCTATATTAGATATCTAATATTCACTGCAGTTACTTTCATGTAGAAGACAGCACTCATGGGAGGGTTCACTTTCATGCATGCTTTTATGTATGTACTAACATGGACACACAGTCCCACAGACATGCAAATATATACATATGTGTGTGTGTGCGCACGCGCAAAGTCATGAGAAATAATCTGACTGTTGTACATGTTGCTTTCAAGAGTTGATTTTCTTTTTCCAAAATTTTGGTTGTTTATCTTTTGTTGTTCTAGGGAGGATCTAGAGAGTTTGTCTGAGGTGAACCACCAAAGAAAGAAAAATAGTTTTGTTCCATTGTCTGAAGGTGTTACCGCTTGTGCCAGTCATCCCCTTAATGGTACCATCATAGCTGGGACAAAGGTTAGTGTTTTATTCTGATTTCCTTATTGTATTTACAACATAATAGATATATCCTTCTTTTAATTCTCACACTAGCTGCTTTCCCCCCTATAAGTTACTGAAAATAGAGCATGTGTACATAAGCTCAATGGAGTAAAAATAGATATTTCCACAAGAACATGGACAAGGGCATCCATTAGTAACCACAACAAACAAAGCGAAAAGCTTTAGGTATCATAACCTTGAAAGAGAATGGGACATATGCTGGAGCCCTGAATTGGAGCATAAGCTAGTAATAGTATGGACTCTTGTTTTGTTATTGATCCTGATTTTTGTCAGACTAAAGTAACATTGCATCTTCTTTCTTATAAGTAAACTAAGCAAGAAGCACTATTCTTTCCACCATGAGTATAGATTTATACAAATAAAAAACATTATGATCATTTAATTTAATTTAAAATCGTGTTGTGGAATAAAATATTTACTAATAGAATGTAGGCTCTCTGTCTGTCAGTCAGTACCAAGGCCATAATGGTTCAGATGCTGCATGTATAAAAAAACAAACCTTATGATTGTATGATACTAAAAAGTCTGGTAGACTGGAACCATCAGTTGTTTGAGTTGGTTTCTGAAGTGAAGCCTTTTATTCCATTCTTGGTATGCAATATAATCGGCATCATTTTTTGGGGCAAAAGAAAAGACATTCAAAATTAATGAAATGATTTGTTAGGAACATTGTTTATGCCAATTTTGTCGTATGGTGTATCGAAATCATTGCCTTTATATTTAAGTTCTCGTTGAATGTTATCAGTCAACATTCGAAATTTTACCATAGCATGCAAACTTAGTTTGGTTGAATGATTGGTTTCAGCATTCATCTTTGCTTGTCATTTCTCAACCATGCCACTCATTGTGAGTCAGATTTGTGTAAGCAATAGAGAAATCCCTGCAAAGCTAGGGAAAAGGTTAGTTTTCCTACTTTTTAGTTACAGAATTTCAGCGTACCAAAGTTGTCAGAAGGCTGAAAAACAATGAAGCTGGTAACTTAAAACTGTTAAATGGATAGGTTAAAATTTGGGAGTGCTTCATACTTATCATCAGCCTGTTTGATTTTTCATAGATAGAAGTCTTGAGCTCAGAATGTGAAGGAATGTGTGTTGTAGTCTCTTTATTAACATATATTATGTGTAAATACTCTTTATCAATCTTTTGCTGGTATTTGATTGGTTTGATTGTATTGCAACTAAATGAACATTTATGCTTTGCCAAGTTAAATTTAACTGATCCTTTAAAAACAAACATAGGCCTAAAAATTATTGGCTCTCTTCTTGGCCTTGATGGTTAAGTGTGACTGACCTCAACAAGGTTCGAGAGCCGGTAAAGGAAAAAAAAAACCATTAAAAAATTATTTTATATATTAATATTCCTAATATTGTTAAATATATTTTAAGTTTTTATTATCTAAATAATATTCAAGCCAAATGCGCATTTCAAAAATTTCTGTCGCCTGAGTGGAGCCAAACCTACAAGCCAGGTATGGGTGGTCTAGCTATTAACACAAATAAGTTGGTATTCGGTGGTGCAGCTCCTGGGCAACATATCCGTGAGTTATTTCAATGTCTTTAAACCCTAAAAATTCATTCAATAATTTATTAGGTTCAAATTATCATTTTACAAGTGATTTTTTAGCTTCAAATTATCATTATTTTGGAATGACAAATTCTAAATGTATTTTCAAATTAAAGTTACTTAAAATTTTTGTATACTTCTCGGACTTTAGCATTATTATAAAAATTGTTTATTTGAATCTAAATGCATGCCCAATTATTATTTAAAAAATATTTTTTTTAAATTAATAAATTAAAAAGACTTTTCTATGAGCTTAGTTTGAAAATGCAAGTCCAACATTCAAAAATATCATTTTGCTTGAAGTTAATATGATTTTGATGTATTGGAATTGAGTTCATGAAAGGAAAAATACATTGAGCTTTGACGATAACTTTATGCTATTAAATAAAATCTGGTCCTTTTAGTCGTTTGTAAATAAAAAAACAATACTCTCAACGATTTATTCTTGAACTGGAAAATTACTTTGAAATCTCACAACATTTGTTTCAATATTTTTGTAAGTCTTTTCTCAAAAAAAAAAAAAGAAGTTGTTTTCAAAAGAACAACAGTCATTAAAATTACTAAAAATCAATATTTTTTTAATTAAAAATATGTAAAATTTTGAGTTTTG
The DNA here is from genome assembly GCA_038382025.1 of Adansonia gregorii. NCBI lineage: Eukaryota > Viridiplantae > Streptophyta > Magnoliopsida > Malvales > Malvaceae > Adansonia > Adansonia gregorii. Next base: position 9,019,261 of record JBBYHO010000021.1, read on the forward strand.
GAAGTCGGTATCAATCCTGCTTGAGAAAGGATCCATCGTTGTCTAAACAGAATGCTTACTAGAGCTGAAATGCTCAAAGGGGATCAACTTTCTATCTATAGCCTTTGAAACAAGTAGAAATGAATTTTGACTTGGAGGGAATCCATTCCCCTTTGTGCAAAGAGCCTTCTAATCACTAATTTCACATTGTTTTCAGCACTCTTTTACTTCCAAACTCTTATCACATCTCAACTGTAGACTATCTTCTCCAACACCATTAAAGATAAAACAAGAAGCATTGGAAAATCATGTCTTCATTTTCTCAATAAGCCAAAGAGCATTCAAATTTTTCCCAACTTCAATTCCATCTCTCTTTATAAATCTTGTATCCAAAATTTTATTTCATATTCATTGTTCTCTTTTATGCCTAATTGCCAAACATCAAACCTTTATGAGGTTAGTCTAGTTTGAAAAAAAAAAAAAAGCACCCTTTATTCACATTGTTGAGATTTTGAGATGAAGAGGTTAGGTGCCCTCTTAGATTTTTTTTTTTGGTGACTTTTTAACAGAAATTCACTAAACCCATAAAAAATAAGAACTGTAAATGTTTTACTTTAGCTTAAAAAATGTAATTTGTAAGGATTTTTAGAGTATTGGATTGAGAACTTCCAAGGAAAATAACTTAAAAAGTACCCTATGAGGAAAGACCAAATCTCTACAAATCT
>JBBYHO010000021.1:9040032-9051517 GCA_038382025.1 Adansonia gregorii
CAGATTTTATGATCTTTAATATTTTATCCAAAACCAAAAATGACTTTTACTAAGCCTCGTAGTCCAAAAATGACTGATCCATGGCCCTAATCTTTAAAAGTTTTAAGGTTGAAATCAATTAGGCTAATTTTTTTTTTAAATTTTTCTCATTATTTGGTCCCCTTGTTGGGTAACCAGAAAATTCAATTGTATATAAAACATCAAAAAATAAAAAAAATTTGAATTTTGCAAAATCTGAATCTATGTAGGAATATCAAAGACTTTGGGGATTATGAAGCATATGTTGAAATTATTTTTTGATAAGTACTGGGCTAGAAGAAGTTTTAAAATTAGCAAGAAAATGAAAAAAAAGGTTGAATTTGCCTCGATACATCTAAACCTGTTCTCAAAGTTTAAATCCCTTGCATAAACAACTCAATCTGCTGCCACAACACACAAGTGATTGGTACTAAGAGCAGTGAAACAGCTTTCCATTTTTCGATGCATGAAGACATTGTGAAAGAGGGAAAATGTAAGGTTTTAAGGTTTCATATTTTAAAAGGGAGTGGTTGTTTTTCCTTTCAAAAGAGTTTTTTGTTTTGGTGGGGAGGGGTTGGAATCCTGTTGTATGATAAGAAGAGATGTTTTAGAAGTAATCTTCTTTTGTTTTGATTTCTATGTATTTTTTTTTATTTCTACTTTTTAATGTTTTTATTTTTTGTTATTTAACTTTTTTAGTTTCTATTTTTAAAATGCATTTTACAATTATGTTTTCCCTAATTCTTTTAGTTAGTTACTTTAATCAATCCAAATTTGGTTTAAGTTCTTTTAATTTGACTTTTTATTATTTAATCATTTATTTATTCATGTATTTTATTTACCCATGTTTAACATGAATTATTTATCTGAAACATATTATTGTTTGTTTTTGTTATGGATTTTTTTATATTTTATTTCATTTTACTTTTTATCTTATTCATATTATCTATTAACTGTTCTTTCATATAATAGATCTCCACAATTTACCATAATAATTAAAATTGAAACTTTACAACGATGAAAGCTTAGAAAATTGTGAGTGATCAATTTCTTGGAATTTTTAAGCAAGACAATTTTTTTAATGGTCTAACCAAAATGTTGGAAAGTAACCTAAAATTTTTCAATATCAAAAGTTTTCAATTATAATCTTCATAAATATCAAATATACCTAATTCCAACCACATAGACTCTTTATACGAACTAATAGTTTCCATTAAAAACTCTTAAGGTAAGGTGAATTTTTAAAATAACTCCTAAATGATGGAAAGGATTCTAAAAGTTTAGCAATATTTAAATATTTTAGTAAAATAAATCTTAATTAGAATGGATGTCATATTTTTTTCATAAAATACTAAATTTGATGATGGAGCTTTTTCAATGAGCGAAAGATTTTTGTTGAAGACTCTTGATGTGAGGTTGGTTTTTAGAATGACACCCAAATCATAGAAAGGTTTATAAAAATTTGCTAATACTTAAATAAACAAAAAATTTAAATGGAATAAAATAAAGACCATATAAAGACCACTTAGATGGCATTTGATTAATTGGTATTGTTCACATAGATGAATATTGTGGGAATGCTAATCTTTCCCCACACGTAGTCATACTCTCGAACTTAGTTATGGTAAGAAGACTAGGACTTATCGTTTTTAAGTGCCTTCATCAAGCTTATGATAACATTAAGTGTGATAGATTCATTATGGTGGATAATTATAGATAGATAAAAAAGATTAGTGGCAACTCTCGATAATTTACATCTAGCATGCTAAATTCATATTTGGCATGTTGACATTCGCTCTAAATTGCATACAATGGCTAGCCACTTAAAGGATATGGTTATAAGATTTTAAATAAGCTCTAAACTCCTATCGTTAGAGGAATTTTTCCCCTCTCAAGAGTCATGGTTTTGGCTTAACCTCCAACCTTTAAAAGTTAGGCCAAACCTAGACCTTTTAGTGTGCTATTAAGTTGCTAAGAATAAAGGAGGATATGAGTTTGATTCAAGATCAAAGCCCTTGTTGAGAAGAAACACTTTCAACCTCAAGCTCCCTAGTTCAACCATAACTTGATCCTTTAGTGCCATAGTCGAACCTATCCCATGTTAAGTCCACATGCATTCACCAACCATACATACTCAAGTGTGGAGATTTAATTTGAAACCAACCTCCTAGAATCTTCATATGATTTGGTCAGTGCGGTTTAATGGAGCTTGATTTATAATCAAACTCCTTGCTCAAGAGAAATTCTTTCACCTAATAAGTCTTAGATTCCTAGTCAAACATTAACTGTTATGTCAACCTTGGACTTAAATTTAATCGAGATAATGTTTAGTTAGTATAAAATAAGAAAATATATTTGATTCACAATCAAATTCCTCAAAGATGAGAAACTTATATGGATTTCTCATCTTGGATAACTCTAAGTTTCTGCCAAGACAATTTATCTTAGGACATGTTGGCATTTTATTTTTATGTTTAAGCATATTAGTGGCAATAATGTACTTAGTGAGCAAGAAAATGTACTTATGTAAAGAGAGGACGACTATTAAAACTGTTCTTCAAATTACACACTAAATTTAACGAAAATTCTCTCTCCCCAACCTTTAGATTCTCTTAATCTCTTTCTCTCTTTCTTTTCTTTCTCTATTTTTTTATGGTAGCACATTTCTTCTTCTACATTTTATTTCTACAAACTTGTATCTAATCCTCTACTTGTGAATTTCTCACAATGCCTATTTGGTCGAATCATATTAGTCTCTTACCCTAGCTTTAGACAATCATTGTTAGGAATTCAACGTCATCCATAACAATAAATCAAAGTAAAGAAAAATGAACGAAAAATAAACAAAGAAGCAACCAAATTCGATAAAATCAAGGTTTTGATAATCAAATGGAAAAAAAGATATTTTAAAATTTTGAACCATTTGATTAGAATTGTACTTACTCAAAGACTTTTAACTTTAGGTGTTTAGTATTCAAGATGTTATAGCAAGTCTATCACTAATAGGATCCTTCTAGGTCGAAAGCAACATAAGTGTGTTGCCTTTAATGTTTATCCACACAATCAAATTAATGGAGGCTTTAGAAGGGTTACGGATTTTACAGTGCTAAGCATGTAGACCAATAGCTTTAATAAAAAGGTAAGTTTTCTCTTTAAAGAAATGGCTAAACCTTAGAAGTGAAAATGCTTTTCTCACTAGGTGCGGCTTCAAAAGGAGGAAACAAAATGGAGATGAAAAATAAGGGACTATTCGATCAAAACAAAGTGGGAAAAAAAATCAAATTTGACAAGGTCTTTGTTTTGATTGATGGTCTCATATTTTCTTTGGGAGAGGAAAAATGTTTTTCCCTCAAGATGAAAGACTCTCATTGATGCTACAATCAACATTATGGTCAAAAAGAGAAAGGGTTATGTAAAGTTAAACAAATTTGAAACTCTCAAGAAAAGAAGAACTCTTTTTCTATCAAATTATAGACTCTCGACCAAAAACTTAATCTTACTGCCTTGGCTGAACCTCACTCCTTTTTCTAGACTATGTTTGTTGACCTAAAAGGAGGAAAAATAGATCTTTGTATCATATTCAAACATTTACTAGCAGAGAAAATCATCTTCTTAGGCTCTCTAATTTGGCCATGACTCTAGCTCTTTGTGTCATTAGTCGAAGTCCTCCATTATCTTGTCTAGGTGCATGGTCGGCCATACTTATCAATAAGAGGGAGGAGTGTGATTCATAGTCAACTCTAAGATTCTTTATAATATTTGGCTAGCCTGGGAAACCATGGGCAAGAGTTTGACTCGATTACAAATTCCTTATGTGAAACTTTTTCACTTGCTAAGATTCATAGGTTTGATCAAACAGTATTTCATTAGTGAACCTAGTCAAGTTCAAATGCAATGTTTAGTAGATAAAGTTTGATTTTCAACCAAACTCTAAATCAAAACGAAACTTTTTTCCTTTAATCATCCTATTTTCAGCCAATATTATCTTTTAAAACACGGTTTACATTTAGAAAATGCCTTATCAAGACAAGTTATCTATAATGTAACTAAGACGTCCTCATTTAGATTTCATTAAATCTAAATGTAGTCCTAATTTAACTTTAATTGAACTTTTCAATTAAATCTTCCATAATTTAAGATTTTATTTAATTAAGTTTAAGTTAATTAAATCCCAAATCTAATCCAACAATTTAATTCATTTTGTAAGACATTAGGTTTCCAACATGTTGGTAATGAGCATAAATTATAATCTATGTTTCTCAATAAAGCAATGCATCATGACCATCTTAATGTTGAAAAGTTAAGATGGCCTCTTAAAAGCCTTTTAATAGCAAGCTTATCAAGGTATTCGTTCTTTCATCATGTATCACGAAGAAACCATGAGTATGGTACAATGTCCACTGATGAAATCAATCCATATTAGTTCTTACAGCGTATGGTTAACTTTATGAATCTAAAGAAAAGGTTTCTCCTAAATCCATCATGCTTTAGCCAAAGACTTTGTTTAGTTAGCCTAAGCTAAGAATATATAAAATATGGCTTCAATTTCAGTTGGAATGGTGAATCATCTATGGATCGATTATCCATCTTCATGTCCTTCGTGTTATATCCAACATCACCCTATTAAGGCATCAATTCTTAGAATACATTCAAATAAAATTAAAGCAATAAGAATTCACACACAAGATGATCCTTTATCACAAATCTAAGGATTATTTACATGACTAGCATGTAGAACATTTCCACAGACAAATATATGAATATACCAAACAAAGTTCTCATAGTGGACTAAGTTAATAAACTTGTTTAGCTAACAAACACCCAAATATAATCCCTTATACTTCTACCTAAGACATTGGTTACGTATTTCGTGAGTAAAAGGGCTTGATATGTACTAGTTTTACAATTTACATATAAGATGACCTTTTTATCATTAAATCTGAGGACTATTTATATAACTGGCACGTGAGAACATTTATATAGACACATGAGTGAATATACCAAACAAAGTTCTTATAGTGGACCAAGTTTAGTGAACTTGTTTAGCTAACAAGCACCTAAATATTATTCTAAGTATCCCTTACACTTAAACTTGTCATATTGGTTACATATTTCATAAGTACAAAGGCTTGATATGTACTGGTTTTTGAGTATTACTAATGATAACATTTCACATACAATTTTCTATTACTATAATACTACAGTTATCTAATCACATTCAAGAATTATATTAGGTCTACCACTCATAAGTGTGGACTCCACATAATATTTTGAGGGGCCTTGCATAACTCTTAATGCTGATTGGTTAATTATGGTACAATTATTATGAGTGATCTGCTCCCATTGCCAATGTCATATCTTGGCAATACTATAGGAATAGTTTGATGAACGAGGTTTGATGCTTACGGTTTAACAATTATAACCCTTTATAATTCTTTTGTGAGGCCTTTATATTTTATGAACTTCATCTAAATATCACTTAATAACTATTTATTATTATACTAACATAAAAAAACTTCATATTGTTTATGTATAATAATAAATTGCATTGTTAATTGCATAACCCTATATCGAATCTGACTAACTCTAGGTATATACTAACAATTATCAAATTTTCTTCAAAATCGATGTATTAAGTTCTAATGGTACCAAGCATTCCAACAATAATTTGATTAAGTCCCATTGTTTTAAATCCCTTTAATGATATGGACCCTGCCTCTCGTTTCATATAAATGTTATCCTGTCAATTATCGACCTTGTATTTCCACCAATTAGACAACTTGAAAGCTCTTTCAATATTATTGAAAATCCTTGAAATTGGCCTCCAAAGTAGTGGAAAAAATGAAACTTTAGAGCTGACATTAACTTAGATCTAATATATAAAAGCATACTGATAAATCCAGATCAGATCCAATCATCCAAGCTCATGGCTAATCCCATTTGAGGTTTTTATTAGACTATGATTCGACGGAGACCGCCAAACTCTTATAATGTCAATTTAGCCCTTGTAATAAAGTTCGGGTTAGACAGTGAAATCCAACAATTATAAGGTAAAGGTGTCTCTTAGAGGTTCCATTCCTAAAGTGAAAGTTTCATCGGAAACCCACCAATAGAAGATCTTTTTCTAGCCTTTCGGTGCTTAAATTCAGCTGCTTTTATTCCTTTTTCCTTTTTTTTCTGTTAAACTTGGAACATTGGAACCAATTGTTTCCCAGCCTTAATCTGCATAAATTGATCTCCCAATGTTGGTTGATGCTCTTTGCTACATGGACAGAAAAGCAAAAGCAAAAGCAAAAGCCTGCAATTGCTGACTTCGTATCCTCTGTAATTCTATTCTTTCTCTCTCTTTTTTCTCTTTAACACCACGATCCAACATTTAATAACATAGTCTTGTGTTAGTTGAGGTTTTGAAACTTCTGCCCGCTCTCTGGGAAGGGAAACTTGAGCTCAAACATGTTCCCAAGGTTCAGGTAACAGTAACTGACTATGGCGATTGAAGTTTTGTCCGAGATTTCAAGCGCGGGAATCAGCCCAAGAATCTCGTTTTCTCATGATCTCAACCACAAAGATGATGCAGTGTCCATTGAAGAACATCATCACCAGAGATTGGACACATCACTCTTGGATTCCAGTTCCGATTTCGATTTCAGCTTTGGCAATAGTTTTGCCCAAGAATTGTCCTCAGCTGATGAGCTGTTTTCAAATGGCAAGATTCTACCAATCGAAATAAAGAAAAAACATGTTGTTGCAAAGCCAGTTCATCGTCAACGTAAATCTGAACCTGTTCCTTCCCCTCCTCTCCGGACATCTACAGACAACACAGGGAAGAAAAGATTGAAAGAATTTTTATCCATGAGCATGGATGCAGATGAAAAGCCCGCACCCAAATCTTTCTGGCAGTTCAAGAGAAGCTGTAGCCTCAATACTGAAAGTACTCGAAGCAAAAGCCTAATCCGCTCACTTCAGTTCCTTTCCCGCAGCAAGTCAACTGGTTCAGCTCCAAATCCAAATCCAAATCCAACAATGCTTTCAAAAGAAACCCAGAAGCAGCATTTGCAGAAGCAGCCATCTTTGTCAAGAAAATCATCGGTGTCAAGTTCTTCTGGAGCATTTTTTACTTACATTAATTCTACACAAAAGCCTCCAGTGAAGAAGAATTGTGGAGCATATGGAAATGGAGTCCGAGTCAGTCCTGTTTTGAATCTTACCCACCCATTCATTTCCAATGCAACTGTGAGTTTCTTTGGGTTTGGTTCACTCTTCTGCAACGGTAAGTTTAAAAAGAAGAAAAGATGAAAATTTCACTTCGCTTCTTAGTTTCCAAAGTCTCTGAAAGTACAGTTGGGCTTAGCTGTCCATGAACATGAATTAGCATGTGATTTAGCATATCTGTAAATTTAAGAGAGAAAATTTAGTGAAAGGCAGAGATTAGATATTATTATTCAAAAGTATATGGCCCACGGGTATCTGCTTTACTTTGTTGAGAGTGAAAACAACAGTGAAACCTCTGATCAAATGGATGGTCTTTCTCAATTTTCATGCATATCATCGTTGTTATGGACTTAGCAGACAGGTAAACATGGTATTTCTCTTTCATGGCTGTCAATAAATGCTTACTTTTTTTTTTTCAATAAATAAGTTATTAAATGTGGCTGTCTTTTGCGATCTTCAGCTGTGATCGAAGGCTTTCCCTTTGTTGCTTTCCTTGATTAAAAATACAAAAAGTAATTAGATTGGGCAATTTGGTCGAAGAGGGACCATATTTTTTGTCTTTTTGTTCTATCTGGGTTTTAATACAGACGAGCTCCTAATGACTTGGCTTTATAAAAAGGAAACTGATGATTAAGGGGCCCTCTCAGTTTGTTTTCTGCATTTCTATAATAAGGTTTACAAATAATAATAATAATAATAATAACATCCAGCGTTGTTGCTGGACTTTTGGCTTGACTTCATCACGGACAGTTTCACACCCACCGTTGCCATGTCTTTGGATCTGCGATCATGATTTAGATGGAGATACAGAGAGTCACATTTTCACGAGGATGGGGAGAAAAAAGATTAAATAAATAAAAAGCGGGGGGTGGGGGGAACCAATTAATGGAGGTTCCAAGTGATGTGATTGTAAACAGTGAAAATATCTCTGTGCCGTCGATATATTACAATTGCATGAAAAACAGTCATTTAATTTTTTATTTCATCTTATCCTTTAAAATCAAAAGTAAATAAAAACAATAATTAAAGTTGTCCATCTCTATTTCCATGTGTTGATGGGGTGATGAGGTGACACTAATATATTATAATTAATGCTACGAAAAGTATGCAGCAAAATCATGGACATAAAATGATATATTTTTAATGGCGATGAATTTTTATTATAATAAAAAATTTTACGAAAATATGTGAGGAGTTGTGATAATAAAATTTATTTAAAAATTAAATTATTTATTTAAATTTAATTTATTATTATTTAAAAATTTTAAAAAAATATTAAATGTGAAAGATTTAAGTAAAAAATTAAATTTATTTAAAAAAAGAGATAACTCTTTGATCCGATCATTTTTTAAATTATGTTATATAAAAATATTTTTTAAATTTGTTAGTAAAAAATTAGAAAATAGATTAAAAATGTAAAAGTTTACGTACTCATTTTTTAAATGTTTTTAATATATTTTATGAAATATTATATAATTTTTAAAAAATAATATATGACATAAGTATTACGTTAAAAATTATATTTATTTATTTTATATATGTGTCATTGCCAACATTTTTGCCACAACATTAACTATCACATATTAGTGTCGTTTCATTTTTACATCAGCAAATTCAACCGTAAAAGCTTATATTTACTGGCTGAGTTACTTAAAATTAATTACTCTTCTTATATAATACAAAAATTAAATTCCTCTTAAAGACATGGGCCATGTTAGCTTAGGGTTGCTGCGAATCTATGAGGAAATCAACATTAAAGTAATGTTGTTCTTATTTAGAGGGGTAAATTAAATTATTCGAAATTGAAGCATATGAATTAAATTACTTTTTTATAAAAGTATAAGGATCTAAGAGGTATTTTATTGAAATTGAAATTCTATCAATTACTTTTTTATCTATTTTTTAAATATATTTATCGATACTATTTATATTTATAAAATCACTTATAAATTGTCAAAAAGTTAAATTTATGAATGATGATTAAAGTTGGAGTAGATAATAATGGAGAGGATTTTAACCCTTTTACTTATTGTAAAAATTTCTTCGACTTTTTCCAAATAAAGATTTTGATTAAGCGTACTTCTTAAGACCAAATTACTAATTTTCTCTAAATAAGTTGCTAGTTTTTATTTTTTTAAGAAAAAAATTTCACACCTAATTTTTTTTAATAAAAATTTAAGAATATTCTGGTAAGTTAATCTTGTAAAATAATAGAAATTCTGTAAATAGTGTAAATGGCAATATAAATCTATTCATTTGACCAAAAAATAAATAAATAAAGCCAACTAAAGCCTCAGCTTAGCTGCAAGAGGAGATTTTAGATATTTAAGGTTTTCATAATTGAATTATGCTCACTGAAATTTAGATTTATTATTTTATCAATGTGAGTTTGATTCAATTTTATATTGAATTTGTTTAATTATGTGCTGATTTATTAATTGGTTGGTTTGCTTAATTTAATTAGTGATTTTTATATGTACCTTTATTATCATTATAGTTTTTATTAAAAACTTATAACTGCATTTTAAACAAATTAAAGAGAAGGTCCCTTTTTTAAGGAGGGGAGGGGCATTTGGATTTCTGACCCGAGCGTTGGTAACATGTAAATCAAAATATCATTGTAGATCAAGTCATATAATAACACTGTACATGATAAGCTTAGACAAATCAAGTAAAAAATTAATATCAAATATAAATCTCTAATATATTAAAAGGAAAAAGAAACCAAATTGATTATTGCCATAACATGTACATTCCAAAATTTAATCATTAAAGGCAATTATGAAGTCACCACTATATATATATATATATATATATATTTGTTTTAGGTGTGATTAGTCATCTAAATTAATCTATCCCATTTAATTAAATTTTAAAATTAATAAAGGCTAAGTTACCAGAACTAAGTCCGGGAATAAAGTTATGTGTAATTAGAACAATACCTAATTAGTTCATGTTATCTTAAATTAGTCTTTAATTGAATGGTCCTTGTTAATTTAATTTTAATATTTACGTATCAAAAAAAAATTAAAGTTTTCTCCGTCGTGCTAACGGAATTATAGAGAAATCGTTGGTTCCCGTAAAGAGATACAATTGTTGGAATTATTTAATAATTTAAAAGAAAGAAATATTTATGTATTCTAAACATAAGTTTTAATTTTAATTATTTTTTATAGTAATATATTATTGTTACTTAAATTTTAAAAAAAATCTTGATCAATGATACGGAAATCATCTTTAAATTCTCTATTATACTAGTAAAATTTAAAAATATCTTTATTACTTAGAAATTTCTTAAGATATAAATTGCTTGCGATGTTTTAAAATTCTATCGTAGGAGGAGTCTAAATTTATTTTTAGTTTTAGCCAAAAAAATTACGAATACATAAGGTTTAAAATAACATTATAATCAATAATATGAAATACTAATATTAAAATTTAAACAATATCAACAAAATAAAACACATTAATAACTAAGGAAAGGAGCAATAATAATATGAGGCAATAATATGAAAATGTTCATTAATAACATAGACTATCAATATTAAAACCAAACAAATGAACAATTAAACTAACAAATAAATAAAATAATAAGCAAATAATATATTAAATAACTAAATAAAAACATGATAAATAAAATAAATAACTAAAAGAGAAAAAAATAAATAAATAAATAAAATAGGAAAAACGGAAAGCGCATAGGTCCAGGTATGGAACCTACCGGATTCGGATCAACTCCTCTATAAGCTATGTTTTTAGCTTTCATTCAATCTCTTTTCTTTTTTCTTTTTTTCTTTTTTTAAGAAAAAAATTCATTTTCTCTTTAAACCAAAAAACCAGCCGATCATAATTTTAAACTCGATTCGTTTTGTGATCGGATACTTCGAGCGGCACCCAAAAGTTCATATTTAGTTTTTAAGTTTTCGATCGCCCAAACATCGCAAAGTCACTGAAATTCACACCTTTTTTTCTTGAGATTTTTAAAGAAAACGAAAACCCCAGTTCTTTTCTTTATAATTTCAAAAACCTTTTTGCAACAACTAGACCTTTGCTCGAAAGCAAAACTTTTCAAACAGTTTCTTCGATTTTCAAACAAAGGGAAAAAAGGAAAAAAGAAATATATTCGAGAAAAACTAGCTTTACTATTTTTAAACCGAATACCTATTTTTTTCTTTTCCTAAAAGAGGCTGTCGCTGTGATTGTGTTGTTTGATCTGATTATTCTGTGTTTGTTGTGTGGGTTAAGGTCACTATTT
>JBBYHO010000021.1:9131720-9168559 GCA_038382025.1 Adansonia gregorii
ATTTAATCCAAGTCTAAACACAAAATTCCCTTTTCCAAGTTCATTAAGGTTACCAAATCAATCTAATTGATGATCAAGCAATTATTAGCATTAAGAACAAGATTGAACAAATAACTCAAATATCATTAAATTAAGAAAAAAAATAATCTAAATTATATATTGAGTTCCATTACAATCCTAGAAAATAAATCTAGTTCATAATAAATATATAAAATATAAAATTAAGGAGTTTCACCATCATAAATAATACAAGAAAGATAAAAAGAGTAGAGAGAAAGAGATACCTAAAATCAGTCGGAGATCTTTGATTTTCAAGCTTCTCCAAAATCTCTTTATCTTCTGGAGTGTTATGGTGGCTTCTCTCTTTTTCTAGAAACTAGAGAAAAATAAACCTATAAAGTATTTGGGATCCTTTAAGTCTAATCCTAAGAGTCCTGTGTATAAGTAAAATCCTAAAGGTAGAAAAAAATTGATCTCCAAGTAGCTTAAACATATTATTTTTGAAAATTGCCAAACTTAATCACTTTGCTTGATTTAGTTCAATTTACTTCTCGATTAAGTTGTTGCAATTTTGGAAACTCTTTTGGATTTTGACTTATAAAAATATGAAAAATATTTAAATAATTAATAATTAAAATATAAAAAAAGAGAATAATAATAAATTAAAAACTACTAAAAATAACTAAATTTAAATAAAATAATACTACTATAAATAAATTTTAAATAAAAATCTCTAAGAGTTGGCTAATTTAATATGAATAATAAGACTAAATAACTATATTTTATAGAGTTATCATATTTCGATATGGAAGGCGAGTTTTCAGGATTTTTGAAATATTCTTACATTAAACCTTATTGATTCACCTTTCCAATGATACCTTACCTAGCTCTTAACAGCTTCGAATTTTCTTGGAATAAATTCAGAAATGAGGACAATATGATGTTGTCCCCTGTTTTCAACATTGATCAAGATAATCGATTCTTCCAAGATCCCATTTTGAGACATTTGAATGTCTTTAAGTGGGTTCAACCCTATTGAGTCAAAAAGTATGTGTCAACCTCACCTTACATTCAGATTAAAGCACGAGCATTTTTTAGTTTTGTCAATTTTTATTTTCATTTACACCTACCTTTTAAATCAAAATTGTCACTTTAGTCAAGAAACTTAGATTTTGTCAAGAGACGCCAAATTGTTGCTTTTGTTAATAAATAGTCAATTTTTCATCAATTTAAAATTTTCATCTCATTTTTTTTAGAAATAGTCAAGAAATCAAAATTTTTTTCTTAGATTTTTCTTCGAGCATTTTCAAAATTCAAACCCAATTTTCTCGCCTCAAGCAACCATTGAATCCAAACATGGCTTAAAAATTGTTAACTTGATTATCCTAAGATAATCAATGACAATTACGACATACGTTTTGGCCGTTCTTTCATTTTTTTTGTTATTTTATGTGATTTATTTTATGCAATATTATCTCGTATTTCTTTTTATGGTAATTAACTTGCATTCATCTTTTAAAATCATTTTCCAAAATCATAAAGGTAATGTTTCGCGTCAATACACCTACGGTGCTTAACACAAAATATTCGATTTTCAAAACTAAATTCAAAGATTATTTTTATCAAAAATCTCTATACTTCCCACATGCAATGGGATTAAAACTTTTCTTTGAAACCTATATTTATCATTTCAAACAAATCATGCATTAAAAAGGGGTTATATTGAAATAATGACAAGTCAAAACTGAAGAAAGCAAAACTTAGTTAAGACATAACAAGTAAGGTACCGATTTCAAGCATCATAAGGAAGCTTTTACCTCTTTGCGCATAACTAACTCCCAATTCCAATTGTCGAATCTTCGGACTATGTAGACCTTGGAATTAGTGTTTTGAGTTTTGTAACTCGAAATATTGGTTTCGATATGCATCCAATCATTCCTAACCCAAATGATCGATGGTGGTTCCAATTATTGGCCATTTCGTGGTGGCCACCATAAACTAGATGAATGAGCGATTTGTCCAGTGGTTCTTTTCCATAATCAAGAGCTGAAAGCATGTACTTTTTTGCTTCCTAATCATGTCATAAAAAAAGAAGCGAAGAATCTTGATCGAGAAAACAATTCCTCATCGAGATTAAATATCTTTAAGTCATGTGCTCTTCCTCTCGTGATGAGTTCAAGGCATGGTGCTGACAAATGGAAGCCTTTAAATACTAAAAATAAGAAAATATAATGGAAAAACTACAAGCTGCTACCTAGACTCATATTAGCCTACTCCTACAAGACTTTTTTTTATTCCTAGCAGAATGCTAGTTCCAAAAAAGATAAAAATAGTAGAAAACAAAAAATTGAAAAATTTGAGAGAAACAAATGCTACAGAGATATTAGGTTTTAAACAAAACCTTTTGATAGAAGAAGAAAAGGAAATATAATGGAATACATTCTAGTTGCTACTGAGGTATATATAAATAGGCTTAAACACTAAATCTCCTACTCTTACAAGAGTTGTTATATCTACTAGAATACTAGTTACATAACTTAATTATAAATCTTATCCTAAATAGTGATCTAATTGAACTATAATTCTTAAAGTAAAAAAAAACTTTACCCTAAACAAATGTCTAAATGAACTAAAACTCTTGTTTATCGATGCTTTTGCATTATTCTCCCTCAATTAAAAAATGATAGTATTGGTTGAAAAGACTTTAGGTATTTCTTCATATATTTCAAGATCTTCTTAGGTACCTTATACAATTCGAACTTCTTAGACTTCCGCTTATGATAGTACCCCTAGGAAGCATTTCTTTCCTTAACTAAACTAGCACTGAATCTTATTCTTTAAATTCTTTAAAATGCAAATATTGATTGGCAACATTTGCATAAGCTTCCTTGCTCATATTTTAAAGCTGCTTGTATCTCCCATGGACCCTTTATATGTGATAAAAAAAGATTTTACATCACTGCTCACCCTAGTTTCCTACAAAACCTATTTTTGTAATCATATTTTTATACTGGTGGCATTCTACATTCTAGTAGATTTGGTAAAGGTACTCTACATACCAAATTTCTGGCATGTTGAATGCTCCTTATTATTGGTAAACCTTGTGGTAAGTTGTCACCACCCAACAGAGTGAACTCATTAATAACCTTTAAATTGCTATAGGCCATTCTTTAAAGTTCTCATCACTGCCAGAGTTATTTATAACCTTGCTACCTTCATTCTCCAGCTTGTCCTTATTATCTTGGTTAATTGTAGTCATCATCCTATTGACCATCAATGATTCTCTATATAAACAATGTATATATGTGTCTTCATCATCTTCATTATATTTATCATAGATTGGATCGACAATTCTTGGCTTTCTTTTTTAAAATAATTTTCTACAGTGACTTTTTAATTTAAATAGTCTTTTGCATGTAATTGAAGGGCATGTAGTGACAGATCTTCATATCTATTTCGTGCTATAAAATTTATAGGTCTGGCATTATGGAATGGGTTATTAGTTTCTCTTTCATCTAATGCTTTTGCCGAACCACTTTCTAGTGCATAAAAAAGCTCATAATCACTTTCTAGTATCTCCATTAAGGCTTTAACATATCCTTGTCATTGCAAAGCTTATATAACCTGTTAAAATGACTCAATTATAAGACTTACTAGTCAACTTTAGTTGCAATCCTTGATTCCTTTTGCCATAGTTTCTAGCACATCCAACGATGGCTAAAATTGAATTTAAGGAACAAATCTAGGGTCTATTTGGCTTTGATACCAATTTAATGCAATGTATGGAAAATAGGACTAGCTACAGAATAAAAAATTGAAATATTTGAGAGAAATAAATGCTTTAAAGATATTAGGTTATAAACAAAAAGTTTTGATAGGAAAAATAAGAAACTATAATGGAATATGTTAGACCTTTTAGTAATGAATAAAACTGAGAGGGGGTGAATTGATTTCTCAAAATTTTGGCCAATTAAAACTTTGATAAATAAAATTAAGAAATCTAAATAATAATGTTTGGAATGTAAGTTAATGAACAATTAAAACAATTAAAAAGATAAGGAAATAGAAGCAAACTCAAGTATGTAGAGAAGTTCAGCAGTAATAAATTATGTTCTCTACCTCGACTTCGCTCACCTCAAATTTTCGTAAATCACTAACTTTAATTGTCTTAATTCGTAATTCACTAACTTTAATTGTCTTACTTTTTAAGGACAAGGTATAACCTTTACACTCTTTATCTTTTTAGGCTATGATAGAACATTTACCCTTTATTTTTTATAGCTAAGATATAACCTTTCTCTACTTTTCAAAGGCTAAGTAGAAACCTTCTATACTTTTCAATGGCTATATAGGAACCTCCATTTTTTACAAGGATTTGAGTGTACACAAATAAAATCTCTAAAAGCTAAGTGTTTACAAAAATTTTGGCTCAAAGAAAATACGTATCTAAAGACACAAAATAAAGAATACAAAGACAGGAAGAATCAATCCTATACAAAGATGAATAGCAAAAATGATGGAAAAGATGAAAAATATGACTCTAAGCACAATTTATTGGTTCTTCCTTTGTTAAAACTATTGGGAGAGGCTTATTTATAGCCTTGATCATGATTATATCCATTGGAAATGTTTGGTAAGGGAATATAGCCATTGTAAGCTTAATTTGAGTGATTTTTGTTCATTCCTACTTGTTTGTGTCAATACATTTACCTTGTTTATCGATACTCTACAATTAAATATACAAAATATGACCATTGAATAGCTATGTATCAATATAGGAGAAGGTTGTATTGATAGACATCTTGTTGTATCGATACAATAACTTGTATCGATACTCACAAACGTTGTATGAAATTTAAGCTACTACCAAGCATTGTATCAATACATACACATAGTGTATTGATACATTCATATGGAAATCAATTTTAAGAGATTTTTCATTACTTTAAAACATGCAGTACTTATCTAAAAATTGTTTTATATAAGTGTATACATTAAGAATACATTTTGAGTGCTTGAAGGAATTAAAAAAACACTCTAGCATTTTTTAAAGTATTTACAAAATATTTTATGAAAAAAATACTAACTTGAAAATATTTAAACACAAGTTAATAAAGCTAAAGTTTTAGTTATATCAAAAGTGAGATTTATTGAATGTTAATATAGTTAGCAATCTCCTCTTTTTTGATATGATAAAACTTAAGGAAAACTTGCCCTTAATCATTTAAAGATTTTCAACAAAACGCCTTTCAATAAAAACTTTATGAAAGAATTTTAAAGATTTTGTAAAATGCTTTTTGAAAACTTGGCAATGATATCTTCGGTCATACTTAGCTATGAAATCACTAAACAAAATATTGAAGAATTCATGAGATATAAATAATGTAAGCACATATGAAATCTTTCTATATGCTATCATGATATATATAAATGAAGTACAAGCAAGCAAATTAACCCTTAAAGTTCTTCCCATTTTTTGGAATATCAAAAAGGTGAAGGTAAAGTAAATCAAAGCTAGAGGAATACCAACAATATTTCTAAGACATATAATAATTATGAATCATTTAAAAGCATTTATACTAATTATTGAGAAGTATGCATTTAAGCCCTATCACAATGTGGCCTAGATACGAATCTTCACCAAACTCAACTTAAATGGCCTTTGCTTTTCAATTTGTTAAATCACTATCTTATATTTTCTTATTTCTATAGGCCATATATTATCGACATTTTTTTATCTTTAGGAACTAGGTAGTCCGGATAAATTGCTCACTCGACTTAACCCTAAATTGTCATTATGAAATTACTATTTATTTAGAGTCGCCACCGATCTATTTGGGCTAGGTGAGATTGATCACCTATCAAAGTTTGTATTTTGAGGGTTACGAAACCCTAGAATACTAACTCTGAGGCCCATAATTATACCAGAGATCATATAAAAGGGTTTGGGAGTCGGTTACAATCACAAGTAAGGATTGACCCTCTCATAATGCCCGAAAATCAATACCTTATTAACTACATGTTAACTTGAATTTTAATTTTTATTTTGGTTTCAACATATGGCATTTAATTATAAATTCCTAAAATAATAATTTATAATGCAAATTTATTATTTGTGTTAGGAAAATCAAGTTTTTTTTAATTTTGAAAAAAAATCAAAATCTCTTACGCATTTGATCGGAGAACCAATGGAACACGAAAGCTTTTTATCATTCTCTTTTGTATCCTAATGAAAAACCAAAGGAACACAAATGGTTTTAAAATTAAAAATATCTTTTGCACCTCAGTGGAAGGCCAGAGGAATGCGAAAGGTTTTATTATTATCTTTTCAAAATTTATAAAATTTCAATTTTCATTTTGAAAATGATATCTTGATATTAAAATAATTCGTAGAACCTCTCTCATGTTTTAGGAGAAATTCTACGTATTATTTTAACTTGGAGATATTGCCTTAATTTTCTAAAAAAAAATTTATATTTTATTGAAAATATTTATAAAACTTCATAAAATACGGCAACAATCTAAAATGACAAACCTATTCCTAATGTGTTCTGTAGATACGAAAATATCCTTGTAATCACATAGGACTTGGTTCTAGCAAAATTACCAAAATGCCCATAGAGTATACCTTTTATGTGAAAGTATCCTGATTCCCCTAATAGACACTAAAGTGACCTTAAAAGGCTAAATGAATCCTAAACATTCACCATTGGCATAAAAGCATCCTAGTGAGAAAAATTATGAAAAAGCCCTTGGGGTTTACCTTCGACATGAAAGTATCTTAATATCCCTAATAGACATTAAAATGACCTTAGAAGGCTGAACGAATGTTAAATATTCACTTTTGGCACGAACGCATCATGGTGAGAAAAATTATTAAAATGCCTCTAGGGTATACCTTCGACATGAAAGTATTTTGATACCCCTAATAGACACTAAAAAAACCTCAAAAGGTTAAATGAATCCTAAACATTCACCTTTGACACAAAAACATCTTGGTGAGGAAAATTACAAACATTTCCCTAGGGTATACCATTGACATGAAAGTATTCTGGTACTGACTAAAATGACTTTAAAAGGTTAAATGAATGCTAAACATTCACCCTTCGGCACAAAAGCATCCCGATGAGAACAATTACAAAAATGCCCTTGGGATATACCTTCAACATGAAAGTATCTCGGTATCTCTAATGGACACTAAAATGACCTTAGAAGGTTGAATGAATCCTAAAGATTCAACTTTGGCATAAAAACATCCTAGTGAGAAAAATTACAAAAAAGCTTTTAGGGTATACTTTCAATATGAAAGTATCTCAGTACCCCTAATGGACATTAAAATGACCTTAGAAGTCTGAATGAATCCTAAACATTCACTTTTGGCATAAAGGCATCCCGGTAAGAAAACTTATGAGAATGCCTCTAGGGTATACCTTCGACGTGAAAGTATCACGATAACCTTAAAAGACACGAAACATATCACGGTAACCCTAAAAGACACGAAAAGACAAGTAATGATGATTTTTACCCTAGATGAGTAATTTAGATTACAGAAATGGCTTAAAGTACAAAAATTGCTAATGGATCCTTAAATTTCTCAAAATTAAATATTAGTCCTAAATTGGTTTAAAATGCTAAAAGAAGATATATCTATTTTTTTAACCTAAAAACAACCAAAATGAGAAGTTTAAATTTTAAAATAACCTAATATGCAAAAATACCATTTAGTCCTTAAATTTTTAAAAATTACATTTCGTACCCTAATGGAGAACCAAAGGAATACGAAAAGGTTTTTATATTTTTAGCACCTCATCGAAGGACCAACGTAATGCTAAAAATATTTAAAATAATCTAAGTGGATGATTTCATGCCAAAGATAACTATTTTGTCCTAAAAATGCTAGATTTCCCTAAAAGTCCCTAAACTTTTTTTATTTTACACTTAGAATACCTAAGTAAAAAAACAACCTCAATTATCACAAAATATTATTAATCAGCTAAAAATCATGAAGAACATCCATACGAAGGTTTAATCAAACGCCTTTGACCTAAAAACAAAATTTTTCATTATTTACAAACTAGCCCTAAAACTTTAAAAAATCACAAAATGCCCCTTAATGTGTGAAAAATACCTAAAGCATGATATGAAATACCCAAAATCAATTTCGAAGTTATCAATGAAACTTTTAGCCAAATCCTTTGACCATGAAACAAAAACTTTCTATTATTTGCAAACTAGTCCTTAAACTTTCCTAAAATTATAAATTGGCCTCTACATGATTAAAATTTAAAACTAAGCTTCAAATAAATCAAAATAATCACAAAAATCACATAGAATATCACAAGCAAGATTCGATCACTTCTTTTTGCCCATAGAATAAATTTTTCAGTATTTACATAAAAGTCTCTAAACTTTTAAAATTATAAAAAGACCCCAAAACTAAAAAAATGAATTTTAACTTGATAAATGCATAAAATACACTCCTAGGGGTGCAAGTGTCCTTTGGTTAAGCATATAGGTATAAATGAAGATTTTTTTATTTTTATCTAATTTTTTAAGTATTAGCCCCTAAACTATTTATATTTACAAAATGACTATAAAAACACATATACAAGCATGAATTTCGGCCAACACCTAAACAATCTAGCAATTAACTTTTTTTTTAAAATCAATAATCACATATTCATATTTTATTTCATATAAACTAGCACCATTATATGATAAAATTACAAAAATAAGTATATAAACATGTGATTTCACCATAATAACAAGAAAACACTAAAAGAAATAAAATATATAAATATATACATGGAAAACACAACACCAAAACCAACATTATATCAATATAAACATGATTCATGAAGAAAAATAATTTACTAATAAGAATAAAGAGAGAAAAATAAAATCAAGGAAATTAGTTCATGGCCATTATGCGTAGTCTTTCAACATGGATAAAAAAATCCATGAACTTTAGGATATTTTGGCTCACCAAATAGAAGAAAAATGTATGAAACAAACAAAACTTTAAAGATTTAAATGGAGATTTTATCTTAACAAAGCTTTGAAACTTTTTTTCAAATATTTTATTTTTCTTCTTTTTGTTTCAACTCCTTTTTATTGTCTCTCAATCCTCCTCTATTTATAGAGGTAAGGATTCGACCAAAGAGGATGAAAATCCTCCTTGGTTGAAAGTTTCATGCTTTTTTTCATCAAATTTCTTTTTTTTTTATTTTTTATTTGACGTTTTAGTTTACTTGTTAGGTTGGACAACTAATAAATAGTGTCATAAGCCTATGCTTTTGTCATCTTTTCTTACAAGCCACCATCTCTATTGTCATGATTATGTTAGTTTAGGTGAAATGATGATCTGGTTTAGCTTGATGGAATTAGTTGGAATGAAACTAAATCAGCTGGAAAAGAATTTAATTTCAACCAAATTAGGTTTCATGTAACTAAATTGGCAAATTATAAAATTAATTACGTAAAAGCAAAATTACATTATGAATTTACAAGTAAACGTAATCTTAGAAGTAAAGAAACAAATGCAATAAGGTGCATAAAAAGCCTAGTTAGAAATTCCATGAAAAATGATAATAAATTAAAATTCATGTACTCAAAAAAATCTACATAATAAATCTAATTAAGAATTTAACCATATGGAAATTCTAATCAAAATTACATAAAAAAATTAAATCAAAATAATTGATATAAAAATAAATAAAAAAATAAAGGAAAAAATTAGTGAATTTTGTTGGAAAATTGAATATTAAGATGGGCTTGATAGGCTTCTAGAGAATGAAATAGGCTTGGTGGAAAATCAAGAAAATGGGCTTACCATTGGTCTTGTTGAGAAATTATTGTGCTTATTTAGCCTATTTATAAAGTTTGAAGTTTTTAGGCCCATTAAGGAGATTTTACCCAAAATAAAATTAATAAAATTAATAATAATATAAAGATTTCAAGTATTAGATCATACAAGGAAAATTTTTAAGAAGTCTTATGTGTAAGAAGAAAAAAAATCAAAATCCAAAACTCGTAAAATTTTACAAAAAAAACTTTTATGGAAGAAATTTGTTATTTTAGAAAAATGCAAATCTCATAAAATAAATTAAAATTTTTAAAAACAGATTTAATATAAATTTAATGAAAACATTTAATGAATTTTAAAAATCTTAAACTCAAAAATTTCCTTCCGAAAAATTTTTAGAGTAGAAAACTTTGAATCTTGAAAATAAGAAAATCTAAAAAAAAATGCAAAACTCATAAAATAAAATGAATTTTGCAAACTGATTTGATGGTGGTTAAATGAAAATATTTAAAGAATTTTGAAGTTCAAAACTCGAGAAAATTCTACAAAAAAATTTTACAGATTAAAAGAAAGCTCGTATTTTAGGATCGGAAAATTTCAAAGAATACATTAAAACTTATAAAAATGAATTAAATAAAATATATTATCCAAAATATTGATTTACAAAATGGTAAAGATAAAAATTTAAGATTCAAAATAATTTTATTAAGAAAAATTTCATAAGTATAATACTCGTTGTACTATAAAAAATTCAAAATTAATTACAAAAATGGGCAACTTGACACTTTATGGTATAAAATATCAACATGAATTTTTTCTTAAATATTTTTTATTTTTTTTGAATGCATATTAGCATGATTATTGCACAACTGTTGGTAAAAATATATAATGGATAATTTTTCAAGCTTTATGGAAAAATCTCAAAAAATTCATGAAAATAGAAAATTTGACCATGATATCATCTATAGAAATGATTTTGTCAAATTCGGCAAGAAAATATTTAAAAATAAAATTTTTGTTTTGAATATATGTCATTTCATCCGAGATCGATCTTCAAATGGTATTTTTTCGTCAAGTAAACTTACGATTATCCAAAATTATGACTAAAAAGGTCTTGAAAATGTCTTGTTCATCTGAAAACTATCAGTCCCAATGAGGATGGCCATTAAATTCTTGATCTCGAATGTTCAAGATTATTAGAAATGAGACCTGGACAAAATTAGGTGTCTACAAGCCCTAATGTGTAGTTTATGCAATTTTTGTATTCTTTTGTAGACATTTAAGAACTTTTGAGACTATGAATAAGAGAACATACCAATTATTGAAGAAATTTAAGAATTATTAATCCAATTATTGTCTAGATGCAAAATAGATGCCAAGTTTTGAATTTTCTTGCACATATGCATACTACTTATAATCATTCAAGTAACCATATAGAAAGTTAAAAAGATTGTCAAGAAAAATATAGCAAACTTCCATAGGTTAAAATATCATTTGCTCATTCATGATATGTCAACAAAATTATCTAAAAACATGTAAAACTTATCAAAAACATGTAAAACATGTAAGAGATTTGCTCATTCCATAGTGTATCGATACATTCATATGAAAATCAATTGTAAGAGATTTTTCGTGACTTTAAAACATGTAAAACTTATCTAAAAAATGTTTATATGTGAATATATGTATTAAGAATACATTTTTGAGTGCTTGAAAGAGTTAAAATATATTCTAGTATTTTTCAAAATGTATACAAAATATTTCATAGAAAAATACTAATTTCAAAATATTTAAACACAAGCTAAGTTTAAGTTTTAGTTATACTTAAAATTGAGATTAATTGAAAGCTAATATAAATAACAAACTAGTACCTAGACAGGTATAAATAGGCTTAAACACTAGATCTCTTACTATTACAAGACTTTTTATTCCCTAGTAGAATACTAGTTACACAACTTAATCATAAAACTTATTCTAAAATGAAATATAAATTTATTTTGAATAGTGACCTAATTGAATAGAATTCAAAAAATAAAAATAAAATGCAAACTTTATCCAAAACTAATGTATAAATGAACTAAAACTCTTATTTGTTAATGCTTCTGCATCATTTTTTTGGGAGATGATGGGTTGTTTAAAATAACACTTTATTATTAGGCTTATGGGCTTTTGTTAAATTTAAGTCTTTTTTTATAATCATTTTAATATAGAAGTTTGAAATACCAGACAAAAAGGTAAAATTTCTATTATCAATGTTATGCTGTGATATTTTTGTTTCTCATGAGTTGCAATTGAATTGTCATGTTATGCACTAAAAATTTGTATAAAGCATTAAAAATATTTTAATTTAGAGTTATAGTTTTTCATTATTATGTTAATTGATTGACATAGTGAAAAAATTCATATTTTTAAAGTGTTAACATTTGATATTAATTGTTAAGAATTATATCATTTAACATCTTTTAGCAGTCAAGTTTTTGGATGGGTTGAAAATTTATTATTATAAGCAACATATTACAAATGTTAAAAGATGAAACAATGTTGATATTTAAGTGAAATAACATTTTCATTTTGAGTCGATATTATGTATTTTTTGGCAATAAAAGGCTAGATAGATAAAAAGGTAAAGTCCATTTTCTCTCTCTGTGCTTTCACTTGTGTGGCACTTAACTTTTTGTGCTTTTTTTTTTAAACTTGTATCCTATGCAGTTAGCTGTCAGACAAAAAAAGGCAAAATTGTTAGAAAATTTATAGCCCCAACACACAAGAGTTAAGTTTATACATGTAAAAACACGAGGTAAAAATGGACTTTGGTTATTTACCTTGAAAATGTAACGATGTTAACCAATGACAATTAGAATGAAGCTTCTAAATTGTATAAAGTCAGCATATAGGGTTTTTTGCTACTTAGCAAAACACAAGGGGTGAAAATGAACTTTTCTCTAGATATATCAAACACAAAAAAATACTAAAACATTAATTAACTAAGCATCTATCATATTGTAGTGAAAGATGACAATAACAAGACATAGAGCCAATAAATAGATGGTTTTACAGTAGGTTGGAATCAATGTCTTTAGCAATAACGAATGATTTCAATACTGAATTTTGTTAGTTTTGTTTGTTCAAAAATACAACGGCCCATAATTTGCAATTGATTGTCTTAAGTAAATTTTCTTTATCCTCTTAAGAAGGCTTTGTTCTGGTCGTTATATATGTAGTGCTAGCCATTTTTCCTTTGGATGAAGTGATAGGGTTAATGATGTTGCGTCAATTGTAAGTGGTAGCAATTTAGGAACATATGCAATTTTATGGTTTTGAGTAACATAAATGTATTATATGTATAATTGAGTAATTAAAAAATGATAGTTTAGATTACTAACAAGAATTTTTCATTGACTACTGAGGATATTCATTATGTATTTAAAATCGTGAATTGATTGTTTCAGCTTTTTCAACATCAAAGTCCATAGCCTCAAGTTCTACCTTAACTGTTGATGTGCCAGCTTGATTTGTTTGGTTTTTTGTTTTTGCTTTTCCAAAATATATATGATAGGAATAGTTAGTAATAAAAAGAAATTGATTAATAAAAAAATTGTTGTGAATTCTGCTTCGTAATTCCTTTGTTGTCTTGAGTGTTCCACCTTTTCTTTAAATAAAAAAGCTTCAAAGATTTTATCTAGATTATAACTAAAGATAATGCATTTGAATGAACATTACCCAACTAACAATGAAACATAATCTGTCATCTCTTTTAATATTTTCATGCAATGCGATTGTCTCATTGGAGTTTTCACTTGAACCACTATTGTTATTTTGTGATGTTCCATATTATTTGCTAGAAAAGTACAATGATATCCTTTACGATATAGTTATATCATACTATATGTATAATGTTAGTAAATAGTAAAGTGAAACAATCTTTTTGTAATTGTTAGATTTCAGGTTTAAATAAGACCTTATTCAATGGCTAATTTTAAATATTTATTTACAGATAGATTTTCTTGGTGAAAAAAATGAATAACATATACTCTATGGTGAATTTATGCAAGAAAAATAAATATTTTTACGATTATCCAAGTTTATAACTATCTAAAAATATATATTTCAAAAACATTAACTTAATGATAAAAAATAAAAATGTGGGCGAAACAATTTGGTATTAAGCATATTATAAGATTAAAAAAGACTAAGCATATTATTAACTTAATGATAAAAAATAAAAACTTACGCATATTATTAGACAAAATGTGGGCGAAACGAAAACATAAAATCCTTAAATATATAGATAAAGCAAAGGTTGCAAAGTTTAAAAAAAAAAAAAAGAAACAAAGGAGAAAACAACAATTTGGTAGTATATATTTATGTATACATAATTTGATATGTTTCCTTGATGTAAACATATATTATTGCGTATATGGATTGGATCAACAATATATATTTTGAAATTTGAATTTAGGATTTTATTTAATTTGTTATTTGCCACACAAAGCTTTGATGGTTTGTTAGTAAATGATAAATATATAAAGTTTTGGTTATACTTAACATATAATCCTTATCCACGATCAATTGGAGCATGACCTTAAAGAATTGAGTAAGTATGTCCATTTTTGCTTCCCTTTTGATCCGTCATGGAGGTAATGTTTCATTTTAGGAGAAGATGGTGTTTTGATCTTGAAGAGCTTAGTATGGAAGAAAGAAAAGGATTTTGTAAAGCTAAAATAATATATAAGATTAAATTTTCTATTATGGTTATGGGGTTAGGCTTTTTTTTTTTTTGGTTAGCAATAGGCTTAGGCTATAAAGATAGGTAAAATGTTTAGATTTATGCACATCTTATTTATTTTGATTTCAGTAACTATTTATTTTATTTTGTTGTTTGTTATTTATTCTATATATTGTTCGGTATTCTTTTGTGTAGAATTATTGTTATTTATTTTATTTAGATTTTGTTGTTAAGACATTATTCCATAATAAAAAATTATTAAGTGTTTAATTTGGGTTTTATTTTTATTAATTGCATCTTTTGCGAATTTTTTCCCATAAAATGGTTGTGAATCTTGTAATATATAAAAATTTGACAGTATTAAAGTTATATAAAATTTAACATTGGCAAAAACAGAGAAAATAATCTTATTTATTTATATGTTCATCCAAAGTAATTTGAATCCTACACTATATACAATAGTTATTTTTGCCCAAAAATTGCAGTAATAAAATAAAACATCAATTCTACAACTTTATGAACAAAGCAATCTTAATTTTAGATTTTGTGAATTCATGATAAAAAAAATATGAACTTCGAAGTTAGCAGCTTAAAATTATATAGTTCTTATCCGCTGTTATTTTTTTCATTTGTCTTCTTGTCTTTGTATCTCTAACAAAATCAGCATTTAGAGTTTATCTTCAAAAAGGAAAAAAATAATAGTTTTTTGCTATATCATGGTTACCTTGATATTGAAAGGCTATAAAATATATGAAATAATTGCTGTTAACAATATATATTGCATCTTAAAGAACTCATAATTGTAATGAAAGTGAATAAATGCAAGGAGTTAAGTGTTCTTCAATGTTCCCCAAAGTTTCTGTTTTTATATGCTGCTAATTTTTTTAGGCACGAAGTTTTTTATTTCGTTTTATCAAACTTGAACTTTTCTTAATATTTATCATAATAGGTACCTCATTTGCATTTAGCATTGTAATGCTATAGAACAATTAAAATCTCATTTTGATATGTACACATAAGCAATCAGAACGAATTTATAACAGAATGACAGCACTAGATAAAATGAGTTAAACTTTGATAAAAAATTACCCCATTTTAATTTTTTAGTTGGTGATTCTGTAAAAGAAAGGTCCTAAGGTATTGACAATTTTGTAAGTGAAGATGGAAGGTCATGTTGTTGACTTTCCAATGGTGATTAATGTTTGGTCAATTCCTAAAGTAATTTCAGAATGGATAGTTCAATTGTTCTTGGCATTATAATGCTGTAAAATAAAAGAAATAGTAAAAATTTTGATGAAACAAAATATGTATAATGAGATAAAGGTTAGTTAGATTTTACCTAAGTGTTAGTTTTTGCTGGCAATTCTGTAGGAAAAAGTCTTGTGGGATTAATGACTCTATTAGCGCAGATAGGAGGTCATGCTATTGACTAATTTTCGTTTTATATGAGATTGATGTCTAGTTAGTTTTGGAGGCAAAGGTTATAAAAGATAAACTAGTAATGCTTTGCATTTTTATTTTCAAAATCCTTGGTTGAGTTAACCTCGAAAAAAAATCTCTTATTTACATGGATTTTGTGATAATGCCGATTAAAATTTTTTTTTTCTAGTCAATGAGTTTTTTCTTAATTGGTTCAAGAAGGGTATATTTGTTATGTGGACTAATCAATGCAAGCTTTATAGCGGTGACTCCTATTAATCTCTCAACTATATCTACAAAAGCAACAAATGTTGCAATACCAATTTCATCTTCGATGGACATGATTAATTTGTAGCTTAAGTCCAAAAATTAAGGTTATATAATTGTATCATAATGTTATGAAACAAATAAAAGTTTGTTTGTAGAAATACCATAAAGTGTTTTTTAACCATGTTATGAATATGGAAACCAAAGATTATCTACAATTGGTATTAAGCTTTTAAGACATTTTGCATATCATATAATGCCATTCTTTTATGCAAATAACCAATATCTTTGATTTATGTAATGCATATGTAATTAGTGCTATAGAAAAAATGATATTATTGTAAACAGTTTATATAACTAAGGTGAAGGCTCTCACTTAATTATAATATTTCAAAAAATTATTTTATATATACCATTGTTTTTCAATGTTTGATATTTTAACAATTGTTTGATGCTGACATAGTTCAAACTGTCCCTTTTAGCTAGTGAGAGTTATGGCCATCCATGAAGTTCCAATAATTGAACTGATTTGGTGGGTTTTTGAAACTTGTAAAATAGGTGTCATCATATTCATTGTAGATTGTGAACGATAAAAGTACGGGAATTATTCAACTTTTATCTCAATAACAATTAGAATATCAAAATCAAGGTAAAGCCTTGAAGCTAAACATATTGCAGTAGATGTTTCATTTAGATTTAGCTTTTATTTAAATGCAATAAGGAATATAACATGAATGTTAAATTAATGTTTCGTAAGATTATACTCTGAAATAGTCACTGCAACCAAAATTAAGATGAGATTGGTTTCTAAGTTCATTGAGTTTATCATAAAAAAAGAGTATAAAGTTTCCCATAAAAAATGAAACAATTGTTTTGCCTCTATAAGTAGTAGATAATAGATATAATTGTAAACAGTAGAAATGCATGATGCAGGTTGTCATATCTACGTGTATCGATTATAAAAGAAAGAAACAAAATGTTTTAAAGTTGTTTCTGTTCAACATTTATTTCAAATTTATTTCACATACAAGTTGGTTTATTTTTCTAATTGATATGGTAAGACCAATTATGTCTGTAATTATTAAAGATAAAAATGATAAGGTAAAAAAGAAAAATGATAAGGTAAAAGAAAAATGGTAAGGTTTATTTTTTTTATTGTGAATTACACAAAAGAAAAATGATAAGGTAAAAAAGATTCAATGAAAAGTTAATTGTGAGAACCTTATTGTTTGTATATTTAGGAGGTAATACTTTGAACACAGTAAAATAAAAAAAGTGTTATGGCATTGACTTTCGCTTTGTCTAAGTTTCCACAACTTTTGTTTCCAAAGTCATGGTCACAATGCATGATGCTGCCATTGCATTGTACATGTTTTTTTGGTTTGGTGATTTTAAATTCAAAGATGATGCACAATTTCCTTCTTCAATTTTAGAATAAAATATATTAGCATGCCTCTTTGCTATTGTTGCTTGTGTTGTTTCACCTTTATAAATAATAAATAAAAAAGGATAGAGTTTAGATGATTAATTTGAAGAAATTAAGTTTATATTCTTCATGTGTAATGCTAATAATAATTGATGCATCATAACAATCCTTCTTATCAATGAGTAAGAGATCAAGACTAAGTATTTATCTTTGGATGTATAATCGATGTTGTACCATTTATGTAAACTTGTATTTTGATTTCATCTTTTGACTTTTCTATTCTCAACTCATGCAATTTTTGGTAAGTCATGATTTTTATGTTTTAGAAAATGCATAAAACATGTGGATGATTTTATTTTAAAAAATCATATAATTTCAGAATAATACAGAAGAAAAAGAGAGTTATAATCAAACTTAGATGAATACATCTTTATAAGGTTGTAGGCAGTATGGTTAATAATAAGTCAAAGTATATTATGTGTATCCATGTATTTTGTAAATTCGAATCAAGATAAGCAATGTCATAATATCTTTACCCATTGCAGCAGGGATAAGCACAACTTAAAAATAATCCTTAGTGGGATTTTGGCATGATATGGTTAGAAAGAAGTATTTATCGAATTCAAATTGGGGAAGATAGTTTGGCCACTACAAAATGAATAAAAACATTAGAGTCTCCACCAACCATCTGGGCTACATATCATTGAACACCTATTAAAATTGATTCCTTAGAGTCACAAAACTCAAAGGACCAATTTTATGATTTACGTTAACTAAAGTTCAGCACACAAGTCAAGGAATCGATTATGCATGGGGAAGGATTGTACCTTATGACACCCTGAATTGGTACCGTTTAGCCATAGATTATCTTGGTTTTAATTTTCTCAATTTTAAATTGTCATTATTTTTATACAATCCATTTTCATGATATATTTTTTAAAATAATAAATCCAAGTTTTGATTATAAATTTGAACTCTTGTATGCACCCTGCAAAGGCGAGAAACATAAATGTTTTGATAAAATGATCGGATTTTCTCTATTTCAAGCCTTGCTTGAAATAATTATATAATGTAGTGTTGTATTTAGTGTATCATGGATGTTAGTATGAATTTGGCGAGAAAGGCTTTTGATTACAACGTGAGAGAGAGCTTTTTTGGTGGTTGACAAGTGAACGAACAAATTACAAATTTTGCATTTTAAAGGTAATGGCTAGTTAGAGCAAACCTAGGGTTGGAAAGTTATTTTTCTTTTTTTTTCGTTTTTGAGTAAGTCATCTTGTACCATGCTATATTTTAAATCCATCATTGGTTGGCTTGGTGACCAAGCTAAATACTCATTATCTACTCCAAGATACAAATTCAGTAATAACATTTCTTAAATTTAATTATGCCATGCAATGTCCTACCATCCTATTTAAGTAAACCTTTAAAAATTAAATTAACCCAACCCAATTAAATAAAATAGGTCCGACATAAATTAAATAAATGGGCATATGAACAAATTTTTTTATTATAATTTTCACAAGGCTGGGCATTAATTTAAAAATACTTAAAAATTAGCCTACTATAATTAAATAAAATAGGCTAAGATTAATTAATTAAATAAGCATATGGACCTTATTTAATGTAATGTATTTTTAGATTTGACCTCAAATTAAACATTTTTTCGGACATTACCTAAGCTTGGGATAATGGGAACGAGATCCAAGCTTGTGCATTTAACCTTAATAATACCTTGAGTTTGTTCCATGAAGGTCCAAAAAAATTAGATATCAATAAGCAAAAATGATCATAAAATTTTAAATTATAAGAGGCCATGTTTATTTACAATTTGTGTCACTAAGTATGTATCTCATGTAATATAAAATTTGCATAAGTTGTATAATCATAATCTTTGAACACTATTTTTATATATTATAATAGCAAAAAATATCTATTTAAGCTAAACATTAACAAGTGTCTTTGTATACTACCTTTCTTGTACTTCATTTTTCAGAATTGTAACTATTCTAAATTTAAATTTTGAAAACCTTTTTACTTGTTGCCATAGAAACAATAACATATCAAGTAAGGCAAAAAAAAAATTCTTACACTATGAAGTATTTGTCCTTAACTTTTTTTTATTAATGACTATAGCATAGCATAACATAACTTAATTGGTTTCTATTACAAAGAAAAAGGCTTTTTTTATATCTTTAACTATCATCTTTATTCGAAAAATTCTTCTACATTGTTTTAAGTTATGATAATAGCTTTTATAATATACAGAGCTAATCAAGTTATTATCAATTTTGTGCCATTACATAATCCCATTGATTGATTTATATTTTTTAGTGACTTAAACATAGTTCCAACTTTTAATTATAATTTATGACTTAGAATTTCACCAAAAATTAAAAAATTTAAAAATTCAATAGAATATAGAAGATCTTAATCAATAATAACACATGTCAACTTTGAGATGTTGTTATAGCTAAATAAGTTCTCATTTCTGTCGAAACTGATTGATAGAATCAACTATTTCATTGTATGGAGTGATAACAGCTCTTTCTTGTAGATATGCAGTTGGTTTTACTACTGTAAGAAAAATAGATAAACAACTTTGCAAATAAGTTGGATTCGATCATTTCCGGAGTCTAGCGTCAAGTCATTAAAAGTTTTCATAATGCTTAATTAACATTGAGGATCAATAGATAATGGTTCAATGCAATCATCTCATATACTTAATAATCAATTAACAATGTCACCGATGTTTTTATTTTTCATTTTCATCAACCAAAAACTAAGAAGTCTCATTTCTATTTTCAACTTCAAAATTCAGCAATGTTTCCAAAGTTATGACATTCATATTGATCATCAAGTATATGTTGTTTCGATTTAAGTGGAATGACAGGCAAAATTTGGAAAAAGGCATCACCTAAAAATTATGTTCGGATTATTAACCATATCCACAAACACTATATTTTGCAAGCTTTTATCTAATACTTCAAGATAATCCTATGTATCATTGAAGCTTTATCCCACATTATATGAGCAATTTTTTAGCAATAGTTTTGCCAACTATTGCCTTTCTTATCATAGGTTGAAAGGTCATCAATGTTAAATAGAATTTTGAATTGCAAATGAACCATCCTCTTTTTTAGAAATAGATGGGAAGCTAGACGAGGCAATAGTTAACACAGCATGACCAAATGATCTAATTGTTGAAATAATTTGTTTCCCATAAAAATGCCTTATCTATACCAATATGTCTGTAGGCAAACAAAAATCCTTCTATATTATTGAGAATAGATTCAAGGATTTTGTCATAAGTATTCTTTTATTCTAAATTTAGGCATTTAACCAAAATCTCATGTTTTTTTCAAAGATCATTTGTGTTATATTCCAATTCTTCTATTAATAATTTATCGATGTAAAAGAAGTCAACATTTAGATTTGGTTTTGACAAATTAAATTTTGTGATTGATGTTGAGGTAGCATTAAACAGTAACTCTAAATCATTAGGAGTACATTGTTTCATCTCTTCAACTAGGATTACATAATATCAAAACCTATACACTTTTCCTATTTGAAGTTGGATATCTTCTAACATAAATTTCTAATGTTTTTCCTATAAATGTTTTAGCATCTGATATTTCACAAATATGATGATTGTAGCAAATCATAGTTTCAATTCATTTGTAGTGGCGTATTCAAATACTTGGTCTAGTGCATCATCCTATTTTCGGTTAAATACTATTTAGAATGTTGGGTGCAATTGTTTTATTCGCCTTTGACAATATTAAGTAAATTTCAGTACTTGGCTTAGAGTCAATCAGCTGGGGTGAGGCATATATAAGTTAATAATTAGGATTATGCATAAGTTGGATCAAACTGACTTAATCAAAGGAATTTGGTTAAATCAGTTTAGTTAAGTCAGTTTGATGGTTATCTTGAATTTAGGGGTTGACTAATTAGGTTAACTTAGGCGGTTATTAGCTAGTAAAATCATTAACCAGAACAACCAAATTAACTAAACTTATAATATTTAATATATTTGTATTTTTTTTCAAGTTCTTTCTTCGTTAATAGAATAGTGTTAGTATATACAGACTTTAGTATATATATTTCATAATTTTTTTACATTGTTTATTTGATTTTTACAAAATTTTTGTAAATTAAAATTAACATTAGTGCGTCGTATGGACTTAAATTTGATTTACTTATATTGCAAATTTAAACAAAATATTAAATGTTATTAAAATTTGAAAAGAAAAAAAATACTTATGCTAGTTTGGACTGTATTGCTATGTTAAACCCCTTTTTAACTGAATTAGTCGATCAAAGCAATAGAAATTTGGCCATTCAATTAGTTCGATTATCATCATAAAAGCTGGTTGGCTTGGTTGGTTCTTTTATCAAAGCCGATTAATTCAGTTTTTGATTTTTTTGATCGAACTGATCGAAGCAACAATTGCACAGTCTTATTAATAATGCAAACAATCACTTAATTTAGTGATTAAAGGTTTCTTTTCATGTTAGTAGCATGACTAGCAACCATGAATGACTAATTGGATGAAGGGCATGGAAGATCATTGGCCTTGCAAAAGGATTATAATGAGTTACAATTATGAGATCTTTATGCATGAAAGCCATGTTCTTAAAACTAACTTAATCATTGCATTGCTAAGACGGGACATTGACAATATTCAAAGGCTAGCACGTGTTATGCCTTTTTACTTGTGAGTAATCAACTGATCTCATGGGTTAAAGTATATAAGGTACTTCGGATGACATATGGGTGTTTGTTTTATGGAAATAAATTCACTGAACATGACCCCTACGAGAACTTCATTTTCTATTGTCACTCAAACGTCTATAGAAATTTTCTTACATGCCAGTCATGTAATTAGTCCTCTAACCTATGAAACTAGGTTATCTTATATGGGAGTGTTAAGTTTTGATTTCATCATGAACGAGTCCATAATAAATGGATGCCAAAATAAGGTAGTTTTGGATATTTGCTCTCTCAAAATGACATCGAAAACATATTTCATATATTTTTGGCTTCGGTTAACTTGATAAAGTCGTTGGTTAACACATGATGAATTTAAGAGATATAGTTTCTCTCAATTAATAAGGTTAACCATATGTTGCAGGAACTAATATATATTGATACATGATTAGACATTGCACTATGCTTATGGTCTTTTTGGGATATTTTTGGTGAAAGGACCAAATTATATTGCTAGACTATTCTTGAAAGTTTTCTTTGATGTCATTCTTAACTCTACATCTTTTCGATGGTCATGATGGGTTGCTAGATTTAGCTCTTGATCTATGAACATAGCTAATAAGATTAATTATATTCATTGTCAACATGTTAGGAACTTAATGGGTCATATAAAATAAAATGATGAATTAAATTAAATTCAGGATTTAATTAAGTATGACTTAATCAAATAAAAGAGATAATAAGGAGGATTTAATTACGTTAGTTCAATAAAGTATCATTAAAGTATAAATTAGATTTATGAAATCTAATTAGAGGCATCTTAATATGGCAGTAAAGACAAGAATGTCTTGTCAAGATCATATCTGAGAATAGGCAGGTCAATAGGGATATCTTAGTTTTAGACTAGATAATTATTTCTAACAAATTAAATAATTATTTGATAATTATTTAATAATATTTGCATAAAGTAAAATAGTTTTACTTAGGTAAGAAATTTAATTGAGAATTAAATGTTCTTATATGTAAATAGAGATTGGCCTTAAAGCCTTAATTATTAAATCAAATGAGGTTTGTTTTTAGCAAAAACTGTAGACACCTCATTTTGTTTAGGCCAATCTCTGGCAACCTAAGGCATAATCAAAGAGTGATGAAATCAAAAATAGATGTCACCCTACGAAAAAGTTTTAGGAAGTTCTAAAATGCCTATGGGTCATATTAAAGAAATGTAAAAATGAGGCATTAAAGGTCACTTTTCATGGTGTCACCAAGGTTATACACAAATCAATTTCACATTGTTTATGACAAGTTGAGGTAAATAGGGAAGCCGCAGGTTCGTACAAGTTATATTGGGGCACAAATATTGATACGAGGCCTTTACGTTGCGAAAAACTTGAATTTTCACATGTATTATTGATATAAGAGGGTTTGGTATTGATACCTGAGAAATGGTATCGATACCTGGCATGGTCGCTTCAATACAGACCATGGCAGTAGCTAAAGTTATGATTTTTGAAAAAATGTATCGATACACAAGCATGAGCATCGATATAGATCCATGAAGTATCAATACTGGCCTTTAAGTCTCGAGATTGGAAACATTTTTTGCTCTTAGTATTGATACATAATTAATTATATCGACACTCAAGAGTAAAATATACCTTGTGTATCGATACAACATGTTATGTATCGATACACCAAGGCATTTTTACCTAGTTTAAGCTGTTTTTCATCCTTCAAGAACCCGATTTAAACATGTTTTTGCACCAAGAAACTATTATATAACATTGTAAACCTCAACTATGGGCTCATTAATAGATTTTAAACAAATTTTAGAGCTCAAACAACCATTGACAAAAGTCACTTTCATAAGATGGTGGCCAGCATATCTCTGCTGGAAGGATGTTGCAACCTTTTTGCCTCCTCGCTCAGCATTGCAGAACCAATAAAAAAGGAGTTAGATGAGCATGGTAGTTGGAGATGTCCCTTGGGGTAGAAGAGAAAAATCAAAAGTAGCCCTGCATTGTCTCTTAAAAAGAGCAATGATCAGCCAAAAAAAAAAAGAAGGGAGGAGCCAAAAAAAGACTCTCAGCAATTTAAAAAAAAATCTTCATCCATTTCCATAAATTCTCCAGCAATTTTAGCTCCAAAAACTCACCAAAAGCAATATTCCATTGTCTTTCACTCATAACCAACCTCTATTCTCGTAGCTGCCCCAAACCACCACTGGAAAACCTTCAAGAACCCAACTTTCCACACATTTTGATCCTTAAAAAGCCTCGCCATCAACCATACCACCAAAAAGCTACATCCTTTTATCCTTTTATTGCTAAATAATAGCAAGAAGAAAGAAGAAATTAGGCCTACAGCTACTACTTTGAGAAAAAGGAAAGTTCAAGTTTTTTTTAGTTTATCCCCTCTACCTTGATCTTTGTAGTTTTTGTTTTGTCATTAACATCACCTTAGTAAACCCTTTTTATGCTTTTTTTGCTACCTTAGGACTCTCATGCATTTTTTGTGCTTTGGTTGTGGTAGTTTAAGATCTTGATGTTTTTCTTAGTGACGTCATGCTATTTGGTTAACAAAGCATGCTCCTTCGCATTTTCATCACCATAACAACCTGTGTCCATGTACTTCTTGCCACGTTCCTTCCATATTCATGCCTTCATCTCATGTTTAACATATGCATCTTAACATGACATATGCATGCTCATGCATTTCCTAGAAGCTTGATAGTCTTTATGAAATAAAAATGTCTTTTTAGCAAACTCTTTTTAAACATGTTCATCCTAAGTATGTTCATGCATCTATCTATCATCTCCATGCATTTTTTTTCATCTTTGCTTGTGCATATATGTCTTCCATATTTTGCATCATTTTGTCATCCTTCTCTTGTATTGAGATGCATGCTTAAGTGCTAGAAAACCCGATTTCAAAAATATCCCTAAGTTAAGCACATGCTATCTCCCATATATGGAGAATAACATGGGCTTAAGATTTTATGAAGTTTGTTTTTCCAACCTTGAGGGCAAAGCAAGTATTCAGTTCTAGATTCATGGAAGAATGAGCATAAGAGTACTGGTTTTTCAAAAATAAAATGAAGTCTTTTATTGAAAAATGTGAACCCTTAATCCTAAGCCAACCACCCTCATAATGGTATGGTCAACAGGTTGTTCTATCATCCTAAACTACTCCAAGATTGTGGAATAAACTCATGATGCCCATGTCAATCTTTCATCTTGGTTATGGATGTTCAAACGTCCATGGCCCGAGCTCAACCTAAAGAAAAACCAAAATACCCAACACCTCCCCCGTTTTGTTCAGCAACATAATGGCTTGGTCTTGAAAAATTATT
Source organism: Adansonia gregorii (assembly GCA_038382025.1). Lineage (NCBI taxonomy): Eukaryota > Viridiplantae > Streptophyta > Magnoliopsida > Malvales > Malvaceae > Adansonia > Adansonia gregorii. Next base: position 9,157,430 of record JBBYHO010000021.1, read on the forward strand.
AAAAACAAATAAAAATGATTTGTCTAGAATATGTTGATATTTTTCCCTTGAAGCATTTTGAATTACCTTTCCAACGATGCCTCACTAAGCGTTAGATCATTTCAAATGAAATAGTTACAATTTTTCAAATCTTCATTGTCTGGAACCCCTAGATCCAATGAGTAGTTTAACTTTTGGGCTATTTCGGCCCAACAAACAACATTTTTGAATCCCTTGAATATTTTTCCCATGGAGTTCATGAAATTCCTTTTTCAAAAAGGTATTATTCTCATTTTAACAATTTTAGATGAATCCAAAATGATTTTTTAAAGTCTATCATACCTTTACTCCGTACATGCTGCTAGTATCGAGACAGGTTGAAATTCAAAATTAATTTCACCTAGAAGTGATTTTCTAAGATTTTTGGAATATTTTTACATTAATCCTCATCAAGTTACCTTTCCAAAAATACCTTGTTTACCCCCCAGGACCTCCGGATAAGCTCAAGATAAATTTTGAAATAGAAACGGCACAATGTTGTCCTCTATTTCAACCTGATTTCCAAAACATTTTTTATTAAGGCATTCGAATGCCTCATGATATACTCAGCTCATTCTCGTAACATGAACCTTTTAGACTCGAACCAAGGCTAAACAAAAAGAGGACCATTTTAGGTAAACCTTCAGCTCCCAATTTGTAAAGATTCTTTATTTTCAAGAATATGACCTACTCATATTAATGTCAAAGATTTTTATTTTTGGGATACTCTAACCCCACTTCTCTGAAGGAATACTCCAACCCTACTTTTACCTTAAAATGACATCAAAAGTTTACTTTTAGGGATACTTCAACCCTACTTCTCCAAAAGGATACTCCAACCCCACCACTTTGAGGGGATACTCCAAAACCGCTTTTACCGTAAAATGAAATCAAATTTTCATTTTCAAGGATACTCCAACCCCACTTCTATGAAGGGATACTCCAACCTTGTTTTTACCTTAAAATGACTTTAAATTTCCACCTTTGGGGATACTCTAACCCCACTCTTCTGAAGGGATACTCCAACCCAGCTCTCCACATTCCTTATAAAATCCAAACTTTTTTCCTCGAGACATCCCTGAGTCAACCTTTTTTCTCCTTAAATTTCCACTGAATCCGACTAAGTCTCAAAATTGTCATCTTGGTTATTCATTGATAATCGAAGATAATTATGAGAAACGTTTTGATCGTCCTTCTTTTTTATGTATTTTGTATGGATTTATTTATTGTTCTTTTTTCCACATTACTAATACATTTCCTTTTGTAGGGACCTCGGGCATTCATGCTTTAAAGATCATTTTCAAAATCACAAAATGATATCTCATGTCGGTATCTCTCTAATGCCAGACATGAAATCTTTTTTAAACCTATTCGAAGATCATTTTCATCAAAAACTCTTATGTTTCTCACCTCTCCGAGGCACATAGGTGATAAAATTTTCATTAAAACCCGAACTCGTATCTTTACAAAATTTCATGCATTAGAGGGAATTATATTTAAATAATGATAAAAATGGAATCGAAGAAATCGAGATTCAAGTAAGATATAGTTAGATGGTATCAATTTTCGAGCATCGTAAGGGTACTAATCCTTCCCCACACGAAACCAACTCTCGAACCCAAAATAATGAATCTCTAGTATTTTTTCAATAGGCATCCGATCATGCCTAACTTAAAATGATCGGTGGCTCCAAGTTTATGGCAACTTCGTGGTGGCCATCCATGACTAGCTGGATAAGCAATTTGTCCGATGGTCTTTCACTCTTTCATGTTAAACATCATCTTATTTTTTAAGTCGAGTGTGCTTTGGCCCTTCGGATCGTTTGAAGTTCGTAAAGGCTGGGCATGTGGAACGTCGACAAAAACCTATTTAGAATTGATATGAATTAGGCACAACATTGATAGGCCCTATTGGTGTTGAATTAGGCCACGATATTAAATAGTTAATAATTAGGCGCAATATTAAATGGTCTAGGTTAAAAAGTTTTACCTGGATCCTTATGAAAACACCAAAAGTAGAGCCAGCCATTAGGTTTGGTAGTAATAGGCTTGGTTGACTCATTAGTCAAGCCTAACCTAATTTTAGATGCATAAATATACAGTTGTAGGGTTTTTGGCTAAGGTGGCTATTAAAAAAACTCTAAGCACAAAAACCTTGAGATCCCTACTAAGGTTGGCATAATCCTGAAGCTTTCCTTAAGTTCTTTACGCCATTTTTATCTTTTAAGATAAAAAAAATCATTCTTAATTCAATAGAAGTCAGACAATTAGTTTTCTAGCATTAGAGAGAATAGGCACCCATAGAGGCCAAACACTTCTATTGTACTTTCGTATAGCTTTCTTGCAATGCTATCTCACATCCTTATGACTATTTTGAATCATTCTTGGTTGAATGAAATTGAAAGTACTACATTTCTAGCTTTTCGTTAAAGCTTTAAAAGACTTCTAGCTAACACTAGAGAACCATTGGACCTTGTGAAAGCTCTAATAGCCATCTGTATGGATTACCATTAGAGGTAGGATGCTTGTGCTACTTATGATCTCGTAAATCCTTTCAGATAGCCTTTGCCTCTATTTATCAAGCATTTTTTGGAATTAATTTAACTTTAGATTATGATATCTGAGAGTTAGTTAATGCCTTATCAAATGGGTGATTAAATTACATTAAATATTAATATTATTTACCACATGCAATACCTTCCCTAAAAATATGCATGAAAGTCTTATTGTTTCTATGTTTACATATTTCATTATTATTATTATAAATATTAATTTGTTCATTTTTAAGATCTAATATTTGCATGAGGCTGAACTTTACCACGATTTGATCCTTGTAAAAAATGTTTAAAAAATTTAGCTATCGCAAAGCTGGGAGCACATAATTTATTGTTCCAATGCATTTTCTTTGTTTCTTCTATTTCCATTCATGTTTAGTAGAATCCGAGGCCAGTTGTTTTAGAAATTGTACATATGTTAATGACCTAACATTTTCAAATTTTGCATTCATCTCCATCCATTATGTAAACTAAGTATTTTCTTGAATATTTAGTTTTTAAGGAACTCGGGACAAATCTTCATGATTTTAAAAAAAAAAATTTACTAATTCAAAAGATGAATGTAGAGCTTGTCGACAATAGGTTTTCTATGATAGATGTCAAATGCAAAGACTTGCCAACAAGCTTTTTGCATCGAAACATATCGACAATCCAGATAATTTTGGATTTTATTTACCAGTTTTCATTTTTGTGGTCTATGCTTTGTTTATAAGATGAAATTGTCCTCAAATGTAATATGAACTCTATCAAGTCCTTTGTTTAATTATTTGATCAAATATTTTTTACCTTTCCTTATTGCAAATCTTAACATTTACCTGACATTGAAACCTAACAACAATAGCATATTATGAGGAATCATGAAATGATTGTCAATGCAAAAGTTGTTTTTTTGGTCATGCACTACAAAATTTGGTTGTTCCTTTTTTCTATAAATAAGAAATCTATTTTTATGAATGATAGACGAATTTTGGAATTGTTTAGGACAATGTTTACAGAATTGTAATTTTTTCGTGCATGTAGCATTTGGTTTGATGAGATCATAAGAACCATGAATGATGGCTTTATCCCTAACTAGAACAATGGATTAATTAGGTATTTAAGCAGATATAATCTCGATAATATCCTCTTCAGAAGACATACATTGTTAAAATGTAACTAAAGCAAAATGTGGGCATGCAGAAGTCTTCTTTTTTGAAACTTAATAGTGTAAATTATAGAAAGAAAGTGAGAACAACATACTTGGTGATTTTTCAACAAACATTGATAAATTAATATCACATATAAAAGTTAAATGAACAAAACAAACCTACAAAGACAATTCTAAAATGCTTCTTCTTAACTAATTCATCAATAAAAATTTATGCTTGATTCAAAAAACACGAGCAATGATATATGGCCGATCATGCACTTTTTATCCATTAATAAATTCCAAGCTACAATAATTTCTAGCAACTTAGCATTACATGTGAAAGTGATGAATAAGTCTGGATATCTAAAATATCTGCATATTGCCATAGCATTTTGGTAGTTCTGCATAAGGTATCGCTAGCCTATTGTTAAAACCTTCTGGCAAAATTATATGTTTTCTTATGGCTTTAGTATCTTTATTGCGCCCACGGACTACATCAATTATATCATGGTCTTTAGAACACCATTTTTTTCTGCTTTCTTTTTACATATTCAACCTTCAACATCTATAACCAACTAATGAACTACACTTTGTTTTTTTTTTATTGCGTTTAGAATTGAAATATCTAATTTTAAGATAGAAACAATCCTTGCCATATGGAAATAGAAGTGTATATTGTATTGCTACGAATGTAAGTTGCAGATCACTAAATCTTTGTAAACCAAAACATCTATACTTAAAATGATATCATGACGATTAATCAATTGATCAATGTCTCAAACGATTAATGCATCAACTTTTAAAGTTGTCAGATCTACACATTGTTTATTAAGCCTTCATAAATTAATTTTAACCTGATTGGATTAAAATTAAACTCTCTGACATACTCTCTAGCCATACAAAAAGCTTTAACAATGACATTTATTTCATCAAAAGCATTTTGATCAAGTCTTTGGCAATGTTTCCATCAACATCAAAATCTTTTCTAAAGTAACCAAATGCTTGCAATTTGTTTAAGACCTCATTTTCAGAATCATAGTCATATATGTACAAATGCACGAATTTGGGTACAACTCCATCAACAAGCAACAAAGAACCTAACTTATAATGATTTTGGCCATTAATTCTAAATACATATGGTCCCAGGCTCCTATTAATTCCTCATCTATTTTGGCACTAATAAATATAAATTAGAACATGGAGTTGTAGAGCTTAACATTATCCCTAAATTTCTTTGCTTTCTTACTTCCTTTACAATCTAAAATATATTAGAAGAATTAGGTGTATTTTTAAAGTGAGGCAAACACACATTGCCCTCAACACAATACAAAAAAAAATCTCAAATATTTTTTTCTTTCTTTTGCTCAACCTTTCCTCATACTGTATTTCAGATCTATAGAAGCAGCATTCATAGATAGCTCACTAAAATCAATAGGAAAAACATCATTGCTTGCGAGCATAAAAATTAAGGATATTACAAAGCACATAAAGAATGCCAACACAGAAACATAAGGGAAAAAATAATAAACTAACCTATTTCCTTATTAGATTGTTGAATTGCATTGGTTGGAACATCCAGTATAAAAAGAGATGATGGTAAACAAAATGTCTACTATTTACGGTAACTTGTCAGATTCAATATTAGAATTAAATCCATGCATTTCAATACTTGGGCAAAATGTTTCCTCAAATTTTAAGCTGAGTGCAAGCCTTTACTTCACTGAATCGAAGATTCTTGATTGCAAAATTTATTGTCACTCGTTGGTGTTAAGCAATTATAATCATTAGATCATAACCCATGGCGTGTTTTATGGGAACTGTTCTTCTACAGTTAACAATCTCATTTAATCTGTTCGTGTTACCACCAACAACATGCTAGACATGTTGCCAGCATTTAAATAAGTATTCAGTTGATAGAATACTGGATGTCAAACCCAAAACCAACGTTGATATAGTGAAATTATCTTATCTAAAATTGTTATTTTCACAATCTTGGTAGATTCCTTGAGTTTAACAAAGGTATGCACATAGACATCATGATGCCATAGGACATTATGGAAAGCAATTGTTCTAATAAATCCCTTATAACTCAGAAAACCTAAATGGTCTATATATTTTTTCCCTAAAGCAAAATTGATATTATATTATAGACATATGTGAAACCATACATAATCAAAGCATGATCTAATTTGAACATTATAAAAGCACCTAAAATAATAACATATACTAAAAAATTAAAAAAGAATAAACTTCGAGATATAAAAACGAAAGGACCATGACATTAGAAAAAAGAACGGTAACCTTTAGGCAAAATTGACTAGAAGTGAAAACATGAAGAACCTAACAAAATGTAAATACAAAAAGCAAAAATAGCTGTCAATCGATGAATTCAACAGAAACCAAAAAAATAGATCTCAAAACACATAAGAGAAAAACTAGTAATTACAATTTGAAAAGCAACAGAAACACAAAGGAAAAATGTGAAAATATGCAAAACCCAAAACATAAACAAACTAGAAAGATACCAATTATATAATTGGAGAAAGAAAGTGCAAAAAATATGAAAAAAAATAAATAGCAATACTAATTTAAATTGAAAAGTATAAAAGGAAAAAAAATAGTCAATCTAATTAAAGTAAAAAAATACAGAAACAAAATAGCATCAAGTAAAAAAAAAAAAAAAGGTAAAAGTCTAAATACAATATCCCAAGAAGTATTATCATCCTTATGCTTTCGACCAACTTTCGCTGAAAGCTAAGAAGAAATAAAGCAAAATTGGGATTAACAGGAAAAAAGATTTAAAGATGAATAATACCAGGCTTCGGTTAAAAAGAAAAGCAATGAAGAGACTACGGGCTATAGAGCCAAAAAAGAACCAGTTGGCCAAAGAATGAAAGCAAATATAATTGGCAAAAAAAAAAAAAAAAGATTCAAACACCCTTTAAAAATCTATAAGGCTATCTAGTCTTTAAGGATACAACTATAATAGATAGTAGAGATGCAATTCACAATTTGAATGTCAAGAATACAATACAAATCTTCCATAAATCAAAATTGTATGCCTTCAATTGTGGTAAAAAAAATTCTTTAAGCCTATCGTTTAATCTTCTCGCTTTCCTCATACACATATAGCTTTGGCACTAAACCAACTTCTTTACAAATTTTCAAGCCTTTTGTTGCAAAATTTACCCCTTCTCTAACTGCATATTTTCAGCTTAGAAGCCTTGTGTGTTTATATTTCAATTTTTTCTTTGTCCTCATCCTTTTCTTTTTTAATCAATGATCTTTTATGTTCGTTAACTTAATTTTTTAATAATTATTCAAATTTAATAACAAATGCAATGCATCACACATTTGAGAAATTGACAAAAAAAATTAAATAAAACTATTTTAGAAAATATAAAATTAAAGTTACTTATATCTTTGACTTAAAATAGTAATTAATTATCCTTTAAAAAAAACTATTAGCTTTTTACTTAAAAAGGACTCACTTTTCTACTTAAAAAAATATTGATATATTTTAATATATCATTTTTAGAAAATATACACCCACGCATGTGTTTCAATATCTAATATATTATATACGTATAAAGCAGGATTCAATTAATTAATATAAAATTGAATTAATTTTATATAATTTTATAATTTTTAATAATATTAACATTTTAACAAACCTCTAGTTGATTTGATAATCTAATATGTTTATTGTATGCATAAAATTTTATATTAATAATAATCTAAATTATTATCATATTAATTCAAAATATTAATTTTTAATATAAATTTAATAATAAAAAAATTTTTATATTAAAAAAATAAATAATGTGAACAGAAAATATGACGGTATAAAGAGTAAGTCTTTGCTCGCTGTGTACGTTTATCTCGTTCGATTAACAAGCAGAAAAATAGGAAAGTCCCTGCTAAAGCTGTTTGCTAAGGAAACTGAAGGATAAAAAAAAAAAAAAAAAAGCGTCTCCGATTCCAAGCATGCGTTTGCCCATAGTCTTATTGCTGCTGTTATCCGTCTTGAAAACAGGAATTTGTTCGACAGCTGATGAGATAAAGGCAGATGGGAAAGTGTTGGAGTTGGATGAATCCAACTTTGACTCCGCTATTTCCTCGTTCGATTACATCCTCGTCGACTTCTACGCCCCCTGGTGCGGTCACTGCAAACGCCTTTCGCCCGAGGTTTCATTTTCTTTATCCAATCCTTGCAAAACCCAGAATCTGACTATAGTTTTTAGGTCCTTTTTTTTTCTTTTTAGTTTAGTGGAATCGGTTTAATTCTAATCGAATTAAGTGGCTTTGTTTCCAGGTTTTGTGAATGTCCCATGACTAGTGTTCCAATGACCTAAAATTACCATTTTTTTGTTGCATCGCAGTTAGATGAGGCTGCTCCCGTTCTTGCTGGATTGAAGGAGCCTATAGTGATAGCTAAAGTTAATGCTGACAAATTTACCCGTCTTGCTAGTAAACATGATGTTGAGTAAGCGTCTATGGCTTTTGTTTTACATCACGGATTATAAGTAAAGTTTCCAAAATTTATTAATTAATGCCATCGGCTTGTAGAAATATTTCTTGCTGGGGGTAGTGCATAGACTTGAATTAAACGCCTTTTGTATGTTATGCATTTTATACTTTTGTTTCATTTCAATTGATGCCTGTTATTCATGATCATAGAACATGAATAATCTATTTCAATATATAAACCGTATCCCTTGATCTAGGCCATTGTCATCATCGTCGTTTTGTATTAATTATAATCTGAATTTGGTTTTCAGTGCGTATCCTACCCTCAAGCTCTTTATTCATGGAGTTTCTATGGAGTACTTGGGACCAAGAAAAGCAGACTCACTTGTTCAGTATCTGAAGAAATTTGTTGCTCCTGATGTGTCTATTCTTAGTTCGGACTCTGCCATTAGTGATTTTGTTGAAGCAGCTGGTACTTTCTTTCCTATATACATAGGTTTTGGGTTGAACGAGACAGTGATATCTAATTTAGCCATTACATACAAGAAAAAGGCCTGGTTTTCTGTGGCAAAGGATTTCTCTGATGATGCTATGGTATTGTACGACTTTGACAAAGTTCCTGCATTGGTAGCTCTTCATCCAAGTTATAAGCAGCAAAGCATTTTTTATGGCCCCTTTGAAGGTTATTTATTATTAGTGTTTCAAGTATCTTTCAAATACTACAATCATGCTACGTCACTTATCCTTTTTTCGGGCATAATCCATCTTGTTATTAACTACCGCTTTAGCCATTTTCATTTTGCTTTTGCATATGACTACTTAGAATTTGACCATAGCAATTTGTTTTTGTGGTGGATTTGTTGAATGTAATGGAGTTCTAATTCATCTTTCTGGGGTTTTATATCACATTATTTAAATGCAGCATTGTGTTGGTTTCATTAATATCTGAAGATTCTAAACGGACAACTTGATTTGGTATTTTTTATATAAGAATTAGGAATAGTTGGAAAAATAAATTAGTTACTAAAGGATTTCGTAGAGTTACTGGGCCTTATATCATGCATTTTGTTTTTCAAAATGCAATCGGAGAGACTTTAGGTGAAATTCGAAATACCTCAATGGAGTGTTCTACAAATGCATATGAGTTACCAAATTGGGGAAGACAACTTGATAGGATAACTTTAACACGAACGGATAGTAATAGCCATGAAATAAAAGCTAGAATGGCAAAAATTGTGTGCATTTCCTTGTTTGCTTTTATAAGAAAATGTAGACTTAAAAGGGGAATTATATCATAAGAAGAAGGAAGTTGTATGGTGGAGTAGATTAGGGATACTAGGGGTCTTTTGATGGGTAGTTACTTGCCATATTTTTGTGGGTATGCTGACATGGAGAAATTTTTCTCTGAACGCGTAAAGAAAAAGCAATTTACTTTTCAGCTTCAATCATGCAGATGAATTTTTGGGGGATTTTATAAAACAGAATTTGCTCCCTCTGGTGTTGCCTTTGAACCATGAGACATTGAAGCTATTGAAAGATGAGGAGAGGAAAATTGTCTTGACTATCACAGCTGATGAGAATGAAGACCAATCACAGCACTTGATCAAATTATTGAAGGCTGCCGCATCTGCAAATCATGACTTGGTATTTAGCTATGTTGGGGTTAAGCAATGGGAAGACTTTGCTGATAAATTTGAGGCAAACAAGAAGACAAAGTTGCCGAAAATGATTGTCTGGAATGGAGATGAGGAGTACTTTTCAGTAAGTATTAATTCTTTAAATATCATATCTCTAATTCTAATGCAAGATAGTACCTCAATGATAGTTGATTGATGGTTTTCTTCTTGATTTTAGGATAAATAATCTTCAGTGCAACATGACAATATTAATGTTATACCAGCGTATGATCATCAATCATGCCCATCTTAATTATCTTAGCTATAGGATGGTGAGAACACATAGTGATGCTGATGCTTATTTGAAAGGAAAAAGGCTAAAATTGATCCTTCAACGTAGTTCATTTTGTCTAATATTGTCCCATACTCCCATTACTTTGACTTATCTCAATTCAAGTATTTTAACTCAATGTTGGATCAATTTAGTCCATTTTTCATTACAATTATGGAAGTGATTCTTAGGTGTCTGAAACAAATAGTAAATAAATTAATTGCAACTATATTCAACCTAAAGCCTAATAATTGATCAGAGTCGAACCTAAAGGTTATAAGCTCAAATCCTACCTTCTTGATAAAAGAAAGTCTTGATGAAATAGTGGAAAAAGAAGGTAAAAAAAATTTCCTTTGTCAATTTCTATCTCTACACTGCCCTTGTAGCAACTTTTTTCTTTCAATGTTACTAAATTTTGTATCTTTAACATTAGTGACCTTTCCCCTGATCGGTTGATATTGTGCTTTGTTGTTTCTTATAAGTTAATGACACATCTAGACTTGTCAATTCTGACACAAACCCAAAAAACCTGGCCAACCCACTCAAACACAAACCCGACGCAACCTGATTTGATCAAAAAAAGTTAACAACTCGAAACAGAGCAACCCGAACCCAATAATGACACGAACCCGAAATGATTTGAAATCCTAAATGACCGAAACTTGAAATAATCTGAACCCAAAATGACCCAAACAATTTACCTGAAATGATTAAACTCGATAAACCCAAATGTTAAACCTGATTGATTTGAAACCGAAGTGACTCGAACCTGTAGTGACCCAAAATTTTAAAAACCCAGATTGACCCCAACTGACCCGCCCAATTGACGGGCCTTAAACATATCATAATTATTTCTAATTGAAATGGAGTTTAATTCCTACATTTGCTGATAAACTATTTTAGAGCATCATTGACTGAGGTGAAGTATAGAGTAGAAAGACAAGAAGGAAAGATTAAGGGAAGTTTTATTGGGGAAAGGAGGATCATAAACTTGAGTTAGAAAGGAGGAAAA